>CABFOW010002615.1:64076-91285 GCA_902141385.1 Timema californicum | reverse complement strand
ATATTGAGTTGTGGGCCGTGGATGGGCTGCAAATCATTTTCTTAGTACATTGATAGTTATTGAAATGATAGCTTGTAAAACAAAAATTGAAAATTTGTTGTGATCAACATCTTTGGTCAAATTTCGAATGATTTATTTTATTGTTTTATATATTTTGATTTTCAAAAGTTGTATGTACAAATTAAAGCATAGATTACTACCAAATTTAAAATTTGTTTGTTTCCTGGCTCAAACCAGGCGTCACAGCTGGGTTTAGTTACATTTTTTTGGTCTACTTTGAAAAACCCTGTTATTTATACCAGTGAAACAGTCTTAATATATTCTTTAAATTGAAAAATGACACCTGGACAAAGGAATTGAATCCGGGACCTTTGAATTATTACGCCAATGCTCTAACCACCGAGCTATCCAGGAGACATTCCATGCGCAGGGTAGTTCTTCTCTTATATTTTAAGGCTGAGTCTATGTTAGACGTGTGAAAATCGTCAGCTACAAATGTGTGATCCATTAAGATCTGTCAGATAATGCAGCTACCATTGACCAGGGAGGGCTTTTGGTTGCCATTAGTACAATGACAACTGTACATATAGACATATAATCTTGGGTTAAATTGCCACGTTATTATAGTTGTTAAGTACGGTTATAGTATAGCTTATCTGAATATGTTCCTTAAATTTTAAAATGAGACCTAGACACGTGAATCGAACCCAGGATTTTTGGATTAATAGTCACATCTATAATTATTTAAATCATAAGTCTTACTATGTGTTTAAAATACCACAAAATTGAAAAAAATAATTATTTTAAAGTGAAAAAAACTATTAAGCTGATAACAATATCATTGTTGCCCCATGAGGGATGAGCATTGGGTGATCTCTACCACGTGAGGAGGGCTGAAATTTTAAAATTAGTAGCTCCTGTGCACAAACATATGTACCGAAAAGCTGGAGTTTTAATTATTATTTTAATTTATTAAAAACTGTGTCAAAAGATATAGAATGAAGTTGTTTTTTTGTCTGTATGTTTGACGCATAGGAAAGCGTTGCGCCGGAATTTCTGTTAGTTATTTATAATTTGTAATGTTAATGTTAATCACTTTGAAGTGTGACAAACGATTATTTAAATAAAACATTGACTTGTTATTTATTATTTCATAAACTTTTAATTTATCTTCATAGAGTTGACCACCGCAGATTGTTGGCTATCATTCAAATCAAAGAGATTGAAATTTAAAAATTAAGGCCTAGATAAATCTGGCTAAAGTATTTTATGGTTGTATGATAAAATCATATAAATGGTAAAAATCCTTTTAAATTAGGTAAAATTAATTTTATTTTCCAAAACAAGGATATTAATTTTTAATTTTGTATAGATACAATCAACCTCGGTGATCTTTGGGTAAAGTGCTCGCTTTTGATGATCGTGGGTTCAAACCCAACCGGGGTCGAAGGATTTTTTTCTGAGCGATAAAAATCAGTAGCACAACTTCCTTCGGAGGGAAAAAACCATCGGTCCCATATAAATTGTGGTTTGTGGTAAAAAAAAACTGGAAGGTAATTGAAAATATATTTCCCGATAAAATTGAAATGCTCTTTCGCTCTCACTCATAGAAATTCTCGTGTGTTGATATAAGCAGTCAGTTTAGCAAGTGCACGTTAAATAGCTACATAAAATAAATAAAAATGTTTTTAATGTAAGACTACTTGTGATCTCTACTGCACATTTGTGTATTCTAGTACATTGCTGAAAACAAAGATTTGCACTATTAAAATATCCCACACAAGTTTTCAACGAAGTTACATGCACTGAATTCAGTATTTAAATATTTACAAAAACAACATCTGTACGTACAGGACGTAAGAAACATATAGACTCAGATTTACTTAGATGATGAACCTGTAACTAGTTTCTATACTTGAAATTATCTTCTGATCTGATCATTACATAAGGATATTTCGATCTAAGCGAGCTACTTACGTATGTAATTGAATGATGTAACGCTTCTAATCAAGCGAGCACTATTCCTGAGTAATTGCACCTGACATCTGGAGAATTGATTGGAGTGGAAACAAAATTATCCTTTCGAGCACAGTTACGATGGACATTCGCTCGCCAGAGTCTATGTTTCACCTCCGTCTTATATATGTAAGAAATACGTTCACATATATATATACGGAAGGTGCAAGGGTGTTCTGGAAAGTCCAATTTTTAGCTCAGATTGAGATAGTGCCGCCTTCTTTTCGACAATCATGAGACCTTTCTAATTTACTTTAGATTATGGTTAAGGTTCTGTAAAATGTAATTAATTTAAAAAAAAATTAAAAATTGTTCGGATCTTTATAGAGTTTGAGATATAAAAGTTTTGTCCTAAAAAAATGTGTGTAATGTGATTTTCCTCATTTTTCCCTGGTACCCTTTAATATAATTCAAGAGATTAAATAATTGATTACCACCCACCCGTTTTTATGTGATCATGCAGTATAAGGCGACAGTCTCGAAATATACTGGATTACTTGTGATACGGTGATCGAGGTTTGAATCTCGGCTGAGCTCAATGGGTGGCGGATTTACACATGTGATACTTCATCACGGTTATCCCCTCCTCCCTTCCCCTCCACGCCAACGCTATTGCTCTCTCTCTCTCCAAACTATCATTCCCACCCCTATCTCTCGAATAACATTTGTATTACCAGCATCGGTGGTCACACGTTCTAAGGCATCACTCTCGCAGCAAACTGGATTAACAGTGACGAAGAGGTTGGGACTTGAATCCCTTTACGGTGTATTGAGAGTGGTTTTTCCATAAATTGTTTCATTATCTCCCTCCAAGAAAACGCAGATATATTTCCTCTTTTAGTGTGGATTTGAAAATATCCCGGACCGGTGTACCAAAAAAAGTTTTAAACTTACTAATTAAAATATATAGTTGTATCCTACAATATAATATTCTATAAATATGTCTAAGAATAAGTTTGTTTTTTTATTAAAGGTTTTTAACGTGCACATTCTGAAACAACAGATTATATCAGCACACGGCGTATGAACTAATTTATTCTATAACAAACACAACACCCAGCCCCCAATCGTTATTCATCCCAGTTCACCAATAACAGATTTTTAGGCCATGCCAGAAAGTGAACCAGGGACTTTTCTCACTGAGCAGACACGCTACCGACTGAGCCAAGGTATCGCAACAAGGTTATGTTAGTGTATAAGAGGTATTTAGAAAGCTAACGTTTAATACGTTAAATAAGAAATAAATGGTACTGTTCACCACACAGAATTTCTCCCTCATATCTTAAAATAGACATTTACTAAAAACTCGCAAGATTTTTAAAACTAAATCATAGGTATATATATATATATATATATATTATTGTAGAATCACTACACCAAAGATCATAAATGAAATAGTATCCACACTGTTACTTACTCTATGGTATTAGGAACTAGGAACAATGTTACAGAAAATTAAAAACATCTTTGTCCACCAAAGAACATAAGAATCAAATTCATTTTCAAAGACACGAATTAAAAAGTATATATATATTCAGGTCTTTGAAAATGAATTTGATTCTTATGTTCTTTGGTGGACAAAGATATATATATATATATACTTTTTAATTCAGGTCTTTGAAAATGAATTTGATTCTTATGTTCATATATATATATTGCGTATAGCTCAGACAATATATGTTTTATAAAATTATATTTCAAAAAAATATGTTTATCTTTAATTGTATTACAACTTTACGATGATAAGTTATTTCGTATTTCAAATAGTTACGGATAAATGATCAAAATTGTAGATTTTTCCCTATGTAGAATACCCTAAAAGTCATTTTCATGAGAAAATGAGAATTGCAATCTTGTTTATAGTGATAAACTGTGTCTAAATACAAAATGTAATCAAAAACGTTAGAGCAAACTTCGAGAAATTATATTTTTTTCTATTTTTTCCTTGTAGTAAACTACCCTTAAATTTAGGATTGGCTACTTAATTCTAAAAAACCCTCGGGGGAACGTTATGAAAACACTAGGTACCTAGTTTTAGCCCCATCGGTAAAACAGTTTCGGCTCTAGCTCAAGGTACAGACAAACAGCATTGCGAAAACAACATTTTTTGTTTTAGGGGGGTCATAAAACGTCGACACTGATTAAAACCTCGAGTTCGATTTTTTTTTTGCGATCATAATACTTTCTCTCCTATGTGTCGAGAGAAAGTAATAAGCAACAGTCTTCCAGTACGATAAATATCATGTTTTATTGTAGAATGATAGATTTGTTCGACTCTCCTCTTTGAATTATGAATAAAGCCCTCAAATCAGTAGTCAAACGCTATACAAACCAAGTTGAAAGCGTTGGACTGCTTTGGATGTCCCTCCTTAACCAAGTATCAATGTTAATTAAGATTGGTTAGATCCACCTCGCGAACCGAAAAGCAAATACAAACCACTTGGGCTTTCATCTCAATTTCCTTTTCAAGTGATTGGAACGGAGAGAAGCATTCTAGAGCCAGACGAGATCACCAGATAGAAGAACGTGACGACAGGGAGAAATCGTGAAGAAAAAAAAGGATAAAAAAGAAGACGAAGAAGTAACATAGAGTAAAAAGAGGTAGGAATAAAGAGTAAATAAAGGCTCGTAGAGAGAGAAAATAAAATATGGGGTTAAGGTAAAAGAAAAGAAAGGACTCGCGTCATTTCGAAGGCTTACAAAATTCGGGACTAAAACACTCAATCCTGTGCTTTTATTTGCCCTTAGGATTGATCCTACAAACACGTAAAGGTCACTTTCTTTATTTTGGACCTCTTCATGATCACTACACACAGTTTTATTTCATGTACCCTACCTTCTCATATAAAGTACAGAAATATCTCGCACTTTCCTTTATAAATCTAGTTTACCTCTCGTAAAGCACATAGTTTTTTATTAAATGTTTTCCTGGTCCGAGCCTGGACTGAAAAGGAAACGATCATCCCTATTTATTTATTTTTGTTTAGAGAAAGAGATTTTAAATTCCATATTCAATCCCCTCTACCTTCATTCCTTCCACCCCTGTATTATAAATTCATGGTTTCTTCTTTCACTCAATTATCACCCTTTGCACTACCATAGCTTTATTTTCCTTCAACCCCTCCCTCTCCCGCACCATGTGTATAATCATACCAGTAATAACGTGGATAAAAGCGTCAAACTCGTCTGGTCTGGTTTGCAAGGGGTGGGAAGGTTGAGGTTATAAACCCACCTCGATGTACTGAAGATGTTTCCCCCCCGAGTCATCCAGGCAAACAATTCCTATTAATTATATTTCCCTCCACCGTGGTTCGGATTCCACGTTAAACTGTAGGTTCTTCATTTCATCTCACAATCACCCTACCATTACACATTAGCGTAAGTGCGTATAGCCCTAACGGGTAGTAAGACGCGGTGCTTATAATAATAATAATAATATATTTCCCTCCTTCTTACCTTACCAGCGAAAGTAGATGGTGTACACCCCGAGCGGGCTATACTACACTGCGGAGAGGGGGGCGGGGGGATATTAAAAGAATAATGTTTAATCAAAGACTCCATACAATTGGAAGATAATTTATAGTTGAAATCATAAATAAGATGAAAGTATATATGAATATTAAATGGAGAAGAGCCCTTCGTCTACCCTATGAGGTAGCAACCTTACTTTACGTTATTACACTATGGTGTGGCGTTTGAGGTGGGATAAAAGGGAACGTGTGAAAAGGTCAGTATTTTTTTTACAGTTTTTATGACAAAACATTTTAATAAATCAAAGATTGCTCCAGTATAAAACTAAGAATTTAATATTCTTCACATGGTGATAACAGTTGTTGAATATCTGTAAAGGGGTTCTGGAATTTAACGACAACTTTCTCTTTTTATTTAAAAGTTTAACATCTAATGTTGCTATGCTAATGACAGATATTCAACAACTGTTGATCTCACCATATGAAGAAAATTAAACATATGTTTATATAGAAATAATATTAAATTTATTTTGACAAAAATATTTAAAAAAACAACTCTAAGGAACACTGGCCTTTTCTCGCATTTTTTTCCATCCCACCTTAAAGAAGGATAATAATAATAATAATAATAATAGTAATAATGTCTTTATATGAGCGAGGGCCAACATTTTTTCTTTCACTTAACCCATCGTAATAGTATAATCCATCAAGGTAAAATTGTTAAAATAAAATAAATTATAGCACCGCGTCTTACTATCCGTTCTGGTTGTACGCTTAAGTATTAATTACGTTAATTGGTTAAGAATTAGGAAGGTTTAATTTAGAGGAAGTGTACCCAAACTTGTGTGGAGGGAGAGTGGAAAACCATTTAAGTAAACCCCCCCTCAGTTCACTCGACTAAGATTCGAACCTTGATCTCACCGTTATCGGCATTCTAGATCAACACGAAACTAGCGCGTTAGCTAACTACGCCACCAATAGGGGTGGTAAAATTGTTACCTTTCTGCGTGGACGGAGTGTACACTAGCTGAAGTTATGCTTTATAATATTGTTTTTATGTGTATTTCACACACTAGCTGAAATTATGCTCTATAATTATGTTTTTATGTCCTTCTGACATGTTTTATTTTTAATCTGAATGATTGATTATGTTGTATGTCCTTTAAACATATTTTATTTAGCAAAAAAAAAACCAATTGGTTAATAATACCTATCGTCAGATAGTCTGGCTATACTTTTTTCTTTTGTCCATTTGACATAGCTTAATACAGGAGCTTTAAGCTCTATATTAGGAGGACCAGGTGGTCAAGTTTTTCTAATCCATGTATTCATTTAACTATTCTGAGTGCTTATGGCACAGTAATGTTTCGTAACACCCTAAGCGGCATGTTCACATGTTTCATATTTGTATGGCTACAAGCAGTTTGTCTAGGATATAGCTAGTTCAGATACACACTACATTCTTCTTGGCACCTTTTCTGTGTTACTATTTTGGGTGCGCAAAGTGCGGAACACGGCTAGTTTCATATAGTGGTCCGCACGGATAATATTTACTTCCACCCCTTGTTGGCGCCTCGTTTGGCTATGTATTTAATGTTAGATTGTACTAGGTTTGTTGCATACCCCAGGGTATGGGTGATTGTTTATATGTACTATTGAATGCTCCGGGAAAAGACCGGCCATAGTACTACATGGTGTTGACACCTGACTGTTAGCCATCTGCATGTATATAATATCGTCCATTTACTGTTCATTATTTAGAGTATCTATGGGACTCTTCTTTAATTTAACTCAAGCTAGCTAGCCTGACCCACATTTAATCTAGTAACTCTAAAACTATAGGATTTACAGGGGTGTTATATATATTAGTTACTCTTTCATCATGTTTTCTGTTTAGACCCTTCTGGCTGTAGTCAGACGCAAGTCCAACTACCTTTGTGCTCTTTCTACTTAACTCCCCCTTTAACCGTTACTGTATTGTTTTAGAAACTTATTCTCCAGAACTACGACAAGGTCTTATATATCTGGAGTTGTTAAATTCTACCATATTCAATCTAAAGGTACTGTTTCCTTTTTGCTTTGAATTTATACTTGATACTCCGAACTGATATTCCTGACACTATATACTGTACCCGATATATAACTTTAAATCTTGTTAGTCTACTGTAAAGTTTTTATCTCATCCTATTTTTTGTTATAATAAATTCATTTCTGTTACCTCAGTATTATTCTATGTTTCAGCAACATGATACCTCTTATTTCCTTGTCATGTATTTACCCTGTACTAGTAATCGTTACCTCCTCCATATATTAGAAGGGGAATCAACGATTCAAGACACGCATCCGCGCGCGTCAGGAGGACCTATAGCTTAACGTGAGATTCGAACCACTGTGGAGGCCTGGAATTCCACACGTTGTGCTTAATACACGCCTTATCAGAGGTGGAGGAAGGGTTTGGCAATCATATAAATCAGTTGCGGGATCAAAACTTGGACCCCGGACCCCCAGCAAAAAAGTCTGACACCTTACCCCTAGACAGCCAAGTCACCATATTAATTTTTAATTGATATTACTTGAATTTTTTTTACGTAGGGATAAAGCTAAATTTAGTTTTTTAAGGGGAGGGGGCCTCAAGGACAGGGTTAGTAAGGTAATTAGCTGTTAACGTAACACTTAAAATCCTCATTATTAAATATAATTTTTGTTTTATTTTATAGATAATTTTATATATAATTATATATATATATAATTATATATATATAATTTTTTTAGCATCACGTCTTACTACCTGTTAAGGTTTTACTCATTAGGTAATAACTAAGCTAATGAGTTAGGGATGCGGGAGGGTGAATTGCGTGAAGGGAAAGTGTAAAATTACTTAGGAAAACTACCCTCAGTACACCCGAGCGTGATTCGAACCCTGATCCACCTGGGAAATCTGGCTATTGCAAGAGTGACGTCTTAGACCATACTTCAATTACATAGGGCATATTTGTGATATAGTCTACAAGGAAAGAAGGGAAATAATTTGAATACACGGCTTTACTAATCTAATAAAAGTAATTCGTCACAATGAACCAGAGGAAGCCTATTTAACATGCACTGATTATATCAGCACACGACTTATATTATAAACTAACTTAAACCTGGAACAGGCACAACATCCAGTGCTCCAACCGTTAATTCATCACTGCGAGAGGGGAAACCCACCTTTCACCAATTATAAATTTTTCAGCCACGCTGCGAATCGAACCCAGGACCCTCAACTCAGTAGACGGACACGCTACCGACTGAGCTAAGACGTCGGGCGATTTAAAATAATTAGTGTTTCATTGCGATATGGTGGCCATTGGCGGTGAGATGTGGTTTCGAATTCTGGTCAGATGCCCTCGAGCAAAGGTGTATAAATATAATTTTTCAATGGGTGAGGGGGAGTGGGTTCGATAGAAAATGTTAGTATGCGTGTATATGAGTCCCCTCCTGAACCTTCTCCGCTATGTTTGACCTTCAACGCATCTCCAACCAACGTCGATGAACATCCTTTGGAATTCCCCTTATTCATACCCCTTAGAATAAACCGTTAATAAAATGTGTACTAAAATGTATTAATTTTAAAACCCGCCTCGGTGGCGTAGTTGGCTAACGCGCTTGTCGTGTTGAGCTCGACTGCTGAGGACGGGGAGATCGAGGTTCGAATCTCGGCCGGGTGAACTGGGGATGGTTTTTCCTAAATGGTTTTCTACTCGCCCTCAACGAAAATGCGGGTTCATTTCCTCTAATTTAACCTCCCCAATTTCTAATCCATTAGAGTAATTAGTACTTAAAGCGTATAACCCGAACGGTTAGTAAGACGCGGTGCTAAATATTATTATTAATTTTAAAAATAATGTTTAAAACTACTTACTCCTGTAGACAAAGCTTGATTTCTGCTTATATAACTTATTTATCTGAGGGACGGTTAAACTATTAAACAAACAACTTAACCTAAGACACCTATAAATAAAAGCTCTGGGCAACTTATAAAATAATATGCAAGGGCCAATACTAAGTGCAAGCTAAATTGTATAGGAAGAGCCATTTAATTTGGTTTTTTCTGTCAACATTGAAAACATTTTACTATATTAGAAGTAAAGTAGCATCTGCAGAATACATGACTTGACGTATGAATGTATGAAACAAAATCTAATAACTTTAAAGTTTGCCACATAAGGTTCTTCATATTAAAATATGGGAGTACTTGTGTTTTTTATGGTCTGCAGCTAATTCCTTCCTTTTATTATTATTATTTAGCACCACGTCTTACTACCCTTTCGGGTTATACGCTTAAGTACTAATTACGCTAATGAATTAGGAATTGTGAAGGTTTCACTTAGAGGAGGTGAACCCGCATTTGCGTGGAGAGAGTTTGTAAAACAATTTAGGGTGAAAAAACCAGTTCACCCGACCGAGATTCAAACCTCGACCTCTCCGTTTTCGACAGCCGAGCTCAACACGACTAGCGCGTTAGCTAACTACGCCACCGAAGCGGGTTGATTCCTTCTTGTCCTTAACACTTACATAATTACGGTATCACTTACCTGCCTTAGGTATCAGCTGATTGGGGAGAAAATTAGATTTCACTCACCGATTCACCTCAAAAAAGTTGTTTTAATCATAACAAAATTTGTCAAAATAACATGTCGACCCGCTTTGATGGCTGCATGGTTCTAACGAGCGACTTACGCAGTCTGCCGATGAGGGAGAGATCAAGGTTCGAATCTTGATCGGGTGTACCGAGGGTGGTTTTTCCGAAATGGTTTTCCACTCTTTCTACAAGCATATGTGGGTACACTTCATTGAAATATAACCTTCATATCTCCTAAAACCATTAATGTAATTAGTACATAAGCGTATAACATGAACTGTTAGTAAGACGCGGTGGAATTAAAAAAATATTATATCACGTTTAAATTTCAAAGTGAATTCACTATTAGAAAGCTAAAAGAAGTAGAGAAATAAAGCATTTTTGGTAATTTTTCAGGAGAAAGAAGACAAATCTTATTGTTTCATCATTAGGATTATTTAATTTAGAAAAAATATTTAGCACGTTTGTGATTTTTTAAATTTATTTTTTATCTTATTTCCTGGCACTTTGGTTTTTAATTTATTTCCACCCCTCAAAGGGAGAAGTATTGTGTTCGTCAAAAAAATTTAACTCAAGATTTTTATGAATGTCATCGTTTCATAACCCTCCCCCCCGAATCCGAAAAAGTGGTTTTCTCAATGCCGTCTGTCTGTCTGTACCTCGGGCTAGAGCCTAAACTATTTTACCGATTGGACTAAAACTTGGTATCTAGGGTTTTAATAGGGTTGCCTCAAGGGATTTTTGGAGTTGGGTATTTAACCCTAAAATTAAGGACGAAAAGAGAAAAAAAACAATTTTATCAAAATCGGCTCTAATGATTTTGATTAAATTTCATTTCTAAGCTTTGATCAATATTGCAAACAAAATGGCTAATCTCAATTTTTTGTCAAGATGACTAAGGGTTCCGGTCTGATGCATAAATTCTTTTTTTTTTCACAGCTCCATACGTCTTTGTGATATGAAATTACCTATTATTGCAAATGTTTAGGTCAATTTATAATAAAAATATTTTATTTGAAACATATTTTTATAAAACCAATGATTATCAAGCTATACTCAAATATATGTATTTTTCACTTTTAGAACACTAAAGTTAAAGGATTGCGACCGTAAAAAAAAGTCTACCCCGATATGTTGATGGATGTCGACGTTTCATGACCCCTCCCCCTCTCCCCCGAACCTTAAAAAGTTGTTTTTGAAATGCCGTCTGTGTGTGTTTGTTTAACACTAAAATTAAAAGTAGTTTACTAGGGGGCGAAAAGAGAACATTTTGATTTTCTCAAAATTAGCTCTAATGATTTTAATTAAAATAAGTATCTAGGCGTTGATTAAGATATTAAATAAAATTACTATTTTCATTTTCACATGAAAATTAATTTTATGGTACTTTAGAGCAGCGGAAATTTCCATATCTCCGTAACTATTTGAGATACAAATACGAGTAACTCATCATTGCAAAATTGTGGTACTATTAAAAATTAAAAACTTTATATAAAATATATTTTTATAAAACCCATAGTTTCCGAGATATTGGCTAATATATTAATATAACTTTAGTAGTATCTCCGCAACTAAATCTCACAATGTTTTAATACACTAATTCTCTAATTCCATTGAGTAATTAAATATTAGTAAGTCTTGGTAAACTGTAGTTTCTTTTTACTTCAACCTCTTAGGGGTGATTTTTGTACAGCAATAATCTAGCTCCTTCATTTTAGACTCAATAGTAAATATTTACATTGTTTTTTATTAGTCAAAATTTATAAATGAGGAATTTAATAGCAATGCGCTGACCTGAAGATGTGTAATACCTGATAAAATGTCGAAAATTTTAACAGGAAATAGAAATTTTAATACGAGGTGTTGACCCTTGTGGACCCAATATTGATCTTTTTTATTGGTCCAAATATACAAATGAGGACTATAATTCTTTAAAAAAAGATTATAAAATTTAAAACCTAGGCTCGAAAAATGTTTTACGTATAGCGCCATATAGGTTCGTGTTTGCAAGTGAATATTATTTCGTTTCACATATTTTACAAGTTTTCAGTAAATATCTCCATTTTTAAACAATGGAGTGAGAAAATCCGTGCGGAGTTCTGTACCATGTATTTCTCCTTGGATTTTAAGTAGATAATTCTCTACCTTACTGATAAAAATAAATAAGTACAATATGCCAAAGTGCATTATGTTCATAGAGAATTACTGTTGTTCGCGTTGTTTAGGACGTCAGTCTCGTGATATATGTCAAACAATTTTTTAAAAAGAGACGCCCGAGGTACTCCGATTGGTTAGACCATTTAAATGGAATTTTAATTTCTGAGTTAGAGGGACCTGCCAAACCCGAAGTGACCCACACCCACCAAACCCGAAGTGACCCACACCCACCAAACCTGAATTGCCCCGGGCCTCCTCAAGATCTAAATCCGGCGCTGATATTATATTTCTTAACGTAATAACAGCAAAAAAAATCTCAAGTACTATTATTATTAGCACCGCGTCTTACTACCCGTTCGGGTTATACGCACTTACGCTAATGTGATTGTGAGATGAAATGGAGGACCTACAGTTTAACGTGGAATCCGAACCACGGTGGAGGCCTAGCATTCCCCACATTTACAAGATGTCTTGTCAGAGGTGAAGGAAGGGTTTGGTAATCAGATAAATTTATGCCAGGACCGGGGATTGAACCCCGGCCGCCAGCATAGAAGTCTGACACTTTACCCCTAGACCACCAGGTCACCAATCTCAAGTAAAAAAATAATAATTCAAACTTTCTTTTCTTTATATTTAAAAAAAACGATAGAACTGTTTCACTGGTTCCAAGTATAGTGTTTTCTAAAATATAATACAAAGAACCGTACTAAGGTCCGACTTTTGGTTAGAACTGTGTGATGTTATCCGTGGGGAGAGACAGGCACTGAACACCTTAAACCATGTGATAACTGATGAGTCTAAGACCATTTAAAAAATAAAGTAACCCCACCCCTTGAAATTATTACCAAGCATTCCGCGCTGATGATATAATCTCTTAAACACATATAAACTTGAAAATCAAATTAAATAACGATAGTGAAAGATGGAGGTTTAAGTCAATAAAACTGTTTTTCCTGATAAAGCAGGGGGTATGGAGGGGAGGAGGGGACTTGTCCGTCCTTGAGTGACGTGGAGTGGCTCGTTGATTGATTTACTCGGTGTCGTATCATCAAGTGACCTGCCTCTTCACTCCCATTATAAAAATATGAGATTCGAGATTTTTGCTTCCCGGCGATTCATCATCTACCTCCCCTACCGACAATTGATCGGATCTTTTACAAAATTTTATTTTCACCCCTTCTCGCTACCGTACAGGTTATACTCATGAGTATATACTCGTACTAATTACGTTAGTGTGGTACGTCGGTTGAAGGTATAATTTAGAGGAAATGTAGCTGCATTTTAGTGTAGGGATGATAAGGAACCGTCTAGGGGAGAAAAACACCTTTGTAATGAATGGTGAGTTAGTGCCCTTTTTCATGGATTTCAGAGTAATAACTTATGTACCGTTTATAAAATTAAATTTAAAAAAAAATAATAGTTTATTTCTGTTTGATTTTCGCAAGTCAATTTTTTTTAACTTGAGTATTTTCTATTCACTAAAACAAATATAATCTTGACACCTGAATCATATCTGTCAAGTGGTTTCAGAAGCTTAATATGATTAAACGGGTCATGGCATAAACCCAGGTGAAGTATACATAAATTTAGTACATTTTTAATAAAAAGACAAGGGTGACCTGGTGGTCAAGGGGTAAGGTGTCAGACTTTTATGCTGGCGGCCGGAGTTCAATCCTCGGTCCCGGCAAAGATTTATCTGATTACCAAACCCTTCCTTCACCTCTGACAAGACATCGTGGGAATGTGGGGAATGCCAGACCTCCACCGTGGCTCGGATTCCACGTTAAACTGTAGGTCCTCCATTTCATCTCACAATCCCCCTACCATTACACATTAGCGTAAGTGCGTGTAACCCGAACGGGTAGTAAGACGCGGTGCTAATAATAATAATAATAATAATAATAATAATGATAAAAATATATTGTAGCGTCATTCCGAGCTACAAGCGTATCAACATTAAAAGAAACATCATTTGATAGTCAATAGGGTAATATTATGAAAAATTAAACCTACTATGCACCCCCATTTCCCGAACCACCTGTCTGCCTCTCCTCGCAACCCACGATGTGTACGCCCGGCCACAACTAGATCCACAATTAAACTGACCTACTCAACTTTTTAAGACGAGATAGTTCCCGTCAAGAGTACCATGAGGTGCGTCTGGTGCTAGAACCTGCTACTACCTTCGAGAAAAGTCTAGGTGACTAGTCTAGGATGTTCCAGTCTGGTAGACCACGTGGAACAAGAGACGTCACGTCCCCCTCCCATTTGATACCGCTCGTCACCTGTTTCCCCATCCCTACAACCTCCTCTCTGAGAAATATAAATATTGCCAAGAGTGATAAGGAAAAATCACTCTTGGCGGGATATCTACCGGGGACACTGCTACGTACTATTATAATTTAATAACAAAATTCATATGTAGGTAAAATGTAATTCGATTATTATTATTATTATTATTATTTAGCACCGCGTCTTACTAACCGTTCGGGTTGTACGCTTTAAGTACTAATTACGCTAATGGATTAGAAAGTGGGAAGGTTGAATTAGAGGAAGTTAACCCGCATTTGCGTGGAGGGAGAGTGGAAAACCATTTAGGAAAACCACCCCCAGTTCACCCGACCGAGATTCGAACCTCAACCTCCCCGTCTCCAGGAGTCTAGTTCAACACGACTAGCGCGTTAGCCAACTACGCCACCGAGGCGGGTGATGCAATTCAAAATTACTCACAGCTCATATTTTTTTAAATAACAAAACTTGATAAATTTAAATTTAGCTAAGATTTTGGGCTTTTATTTTGACATAACCATTTAAAAGTAAATTAGAATGTTTTGTGGGACAATGCTTAATTCAGTTTGACTTGATAATATTTAAATGTTAAAGTTAGATATTTGTGTCCTTAATCCTTCTGAGAAGATGAAGTAAATGTAAAATTTCATTAAAGTTCTTATTACGATAATAAGATTTATAACGTAGCATTTTGTGATCAATTGTATTTTGGCCAAATTTAATTCACAGTTCTCAAATTAAAACACATGACTGCTATGTGTGGAAATATATAACAATATTCTTTCACTTAACTTTTAATCCAAGTTGATAGTCATTTTAACGGAGTCTCAGAGGACGTAATCAATTTTGTTTATTGAACAAAATTAAATGGTAGATTTCAAGATGTGTCTTAATAAATATTTAATATGTATTTCATATTATAAATTGTTAGGGAAATGATACAATGGGTAAAAAAATGCACTACCTTACAAGTTTAATAGTTATAGGTTAGGTAATTCCTTAAATATTTAATGTTACCTACGCTTATTTTTATAAATTCATACATATCTTTTATGGTAAATAAATAAAACATTTACATCTAGACTAGATGATTGTTGCCTTACAATTGATTTTATTTCAACGGTTTGAAAATATTGTTTATGAATTGCAAATGCAAAATATTAGTTTTACTTTTGGGTGTACCTCAAGTGTCTGCAGATGGAATTTCCGGGATACATGGTCGATTATATTATTTGCTAATATAATCAAAACAAAAAGTCCTTACAGCTTACTCTGGATTCCTCTCTTTTTAATGTTGTACGCCGGGCTTTGTCCTGAAGGATATAGCAGGAGGTAAAAAATTTACAAGCACTCTTTGGTGCTTAGTTTTAAGTGCACTTAATTAAGTTAAGTTGATGTGATATGTAAAATACCAATATAACAATGTATTTGAAAATTAAGCGTTAGTACTCCAATTTAAGAAATAAATATAGATTATCGTAGTTAAATATAGCTAAAATATTATATTTGATGGAAGGAAATATTTTTTAAACCAGTAAATATAATTTATATTTTATCTAACCTAGAATAATTAATATTAAAAATAAATACATTAAGATAAGAGAAATAGATAACAATGGTGTTATCGCATTATTATGGGGGCACAGTTTCTGGTATATATTGCTTACTCGCGATAAACCTCATTTTTGCAATAGAATGATATCATAAATAACTGCGAAATGAATAGACATTTATATTTAACAGAATATTGCTTTTAAATTGAAAACAATCAAAGAATTGACTTATACCTTAAACAAAGTGATCAACTCTTGAGTTATGGAACAATTGAGACTTTTTCAATATTCTTTGATATTTTCTAAATTCTCTAAATTTGTTTGGATAAAAATTGTTATATTATTAAACTAAAAATATAATGAGTTTCCTTTGTAGACGTGTTAACTATATTCAAGTATTTATTCTCACATTTAAGGTTATGTTTATAACCACTCTTGTGAGTGTCTCTGTTCACCCGGACGTATTATCCACATATAATTGAATTTACAGTGTAAGAGTGATCAAGGTAGAGTTTAAGAATAAAATACCCGCATTCGCGAGCAGAGAGAGAAACAATTCAGGAAACACCAACCTCAATATATCCTGCGAGGATTCGAACCCCAACTTCTCCGTCACCAGCAAACCATGTTAGACGATACTGGCTTGATATCCAATCTACGTTCTCACAGATGTGACAAATGTGTTTTGTAAGTGACTTTATGGTAACATTCTTCTTTGATGGCATAATACTCCAATATATTCAGAGCAGTGAAGCGGCTCGATTTTCTTTTCTGCGCGTCTTGGAGGTAATCCATAAACCATGTAATGTTTTTTTCCTTATCTTTTTTTTTTTTGACCTTTCCTCCCTACATGTAACACCAAGTAGACATTTAATTCAAACCTCCCACACCCCTATTTCTGAACTATGTTACGTAACTTTTCACACCAAGATAAATGCCATTATTTCTTGAGAATCTTTTGTGATACTAAAAGAAAGACTCAGATTTAATACTACTCAGAATCGGAAGTTATTTTTTATAATTGTGTTTACCAACGATTAAAACAAACACAGTAATATTGTTTCAACATTATAGTTAACCCTACTTGGTGGCGTAGTTTGCTAACTCACTTGTTTCGTATTCAGCTAGACTGCCGAGGATGGGGAGATCGAGATTCGAATCTCGGTCTGGTGAATTAGGGGTGGTTTTTTCTAGAATAGTTTCCCCCCTCTCCCTCCACGCAAATGTGGGCTCCCTTCCTCTAAATTCCTAATCAATTAGCGTAATTAGTACTTAAGCAAACAACCTGAACGGTTAGTAAGACGCGGTGCTAAATAAAAATAATAATTTAAGTATAAGATCTGTGTTCTGTCACACTGTGATGTAACAACATGTAGACATTTAGTTACCCCCTTTTCCCCTCTCAACAGAGCTAAGGCGTTTGTGGCTGACCCCTTGGTCCCATTTTGGGTTAAACGCAAACATGAATTTTCGGCGATAAAATAGGAACAGGGAAGATGAAATTTGATAGGAGATGTACCAGAATTCCCCCTAAACACATCCGAATGACCCGCTTCAATGGCCGAATGGTCTAAGGCATCATTCTCGTGCTAAGCGAACCTGGTGATGACGGAGAGATCGTGGTTCAAATTCCAGTCAGGCCTATTGAGGTTTATCCCATAAAAGATTCCTCACCCTCCCTTCACGCAAATGTATGTACAATTCATTTAAATATAGCCTTCCTCATCTCTAAAACCATTAGATTAATTAGTACATAAGCGTATAACCCGAACGGTTTGTAGGATGCGGGGCTAAAAAAAAAATATGGTAAGGCACGCTGATAAATGTAATACACCTGACTGGAATTCGAACCGTGATCTTCCTATCACCGGAAATCCAGTGTAACGCGATAGTGACGTCCTACACCATGCGACCCCCGATACGGGTAGAGACACTAGACGCTCACAAACTCCTCTAAACTACCGTTGGCTCCAAACAACGGTTTTACTATCTCCTATCCCTGAACCAACAAACTATAAACTGGTCGTTTGATAAGCGATACCCTATCGTAACGGCAAACTGATGCTAGTGCGGTACTTCTCAGTTTCGAGACAACGTTAAACTTTGTGTACACTTCTGTCTAAACCTACAGTTTAATCGTCTCTGGCCCTAAGTTGAGCACGTAGAAGTTTAATAATCCTACCTTACGGCCCCCACTCATTGGCCTCCTGCTTACGTCATCTTATAAAACACTCTTCTATCATTAGCGGAGAGCATCGAGCGAGAGAGGAGAAATCTCATCGAGATCCCATGAAGATATGGATCAAAAGCACACAGCTGCATAACGTGACACGCATAGCCCCCTTACGTTGAATAATAATTAAAATAAAATAATAAAACTATAGGTAACAGCTCTCTTACTCTTTGATGGTGGACTTGTTAGGTTAGGATGGACTGTTATCACCCTAACCTAAGCGTCTAACCTGAACGGGTAGTAAGACGCGGCGATAAGTATTAACATAACCTGGCCTAACACACGAAACTCACGGTACTTATATATTCTAATAGATATACATTTCTTGAGGTGTTGTGATATAAATATAGTTATATTTTTTAATATATATAAATAATAGTCTGGAGCGTGTCTATCTACTGAGCTAAGGGTTCCGGGCTCGATTCCCCACATGGTCGAAAAATGTATCATTGGTGAAATATGGGTTTATTCTTTCACAATAACGAGTTAATGGCTGGGGACTGAATGTTGTGGCTGTACTAGACTCAGATTAGATTATAGGTCATATATATATATATATATAGGACCTAATTGATTTTATATATGCATATAGGGCCTAATTGATTTTATATATGTATATAGGCCCTAATTGATTTATTAATCTAAAATCACTTTTAAAAAAATATGTGTAGCCCTACCTAATTAGTTTTGGAAAATAGATTATGTTGTTAACTCTTGTTGAAATATATATTTATAAATGGGGTATCCTTAAACAAGTTATAAAATAATATTTTTTTTGCACAATAACTTACTACCCATCCGTGTTATATCGATTTAACCACACCATTAGGGTAGAAATGAGGAAGGTATGGTTAGTCAAATATAGATTTTATATATATATATAATCAAATATAGATTATTTATATATATATAATCAAATATAGATTATATATATATATATGGATAAATGAACCTGTGGATTATCTGATAAAGGTATCAATTAATTCTTGTTTAATTTTAAAGTGAAGGGGATGGTTGAGGCCACAATCACGGCCCGGTGCTCTAAGTAGATATTTCTTGAATGGTGTCCAAAACTTACTCTCCGCGCAAATGCGGGCATATTTGATCTAGATTTTATTTGCCATCTTCCTCAGCCTGACCATTAATGTGGCTCGGACGTGATGTATTAAAAAAACAAAATACATAACTAGGTAGGCAGGCCATTTAATCGAACGAGCCCCCTTCCTTTATTTACTGATATATGCAACCCCCCACGTCACAGAAAATATCTACATTTGAGTAAACTTGTAGTAAAGGTTTTCTTAAGTCTATTCGTTGAGGCCAAACGACGTAGAGCTCACATCTATAATTTATAACGTTTGTTATTTCGGGGACATTCTTCTTGGTAGTTGTATATAATAATCAAACATTTGTATCCGCTTGCGTCACTCGAATGGTTTGTTTGCATGGACTGACATAAAATGATGACAGTTTCAAGTACACGATAAGATCTCCTTACAAACACGAGTTAAACAGACACAAATATGAAGACACTTCTCGTTAGTAATGTTTCTCCTGCCCGCAACTGTGGCCGAGTGGTCTCGGCTGTTAGAATCACATTGGATTGATGTTGGGTTTTTTTGAGCAACGCGACTTACTACCCGTTCCGGTTATACGCCTAAGTACTAATTAAACTAATGGGCTAGGGATTAGTAAAGCTTAATTTAAAGGAAGTTCACTTTTTGCGTTGAGGGAGAGTGGAAAACTATTTAGGAAAAAACCCACCGTCAGTGCACCCGGCCATGATCGAATCATAATCACCCCGTCTTCGGCAGTCTAGGCCAACACGAGATTAGCACGTTATACGACGCGGCCGCCGAAGCGCGTTGGATCGATGTTAATATTTCATCCAGAGACAATGGGAGTGGTGTTTCCACATTAAAGCTACAAGGGAAAAGGGGGGAGAATCCAATTTTAACTTCCAATTGAGCTAGTGCTGCCATCTGTTAGACAATCGTGAAATATTTCCAGTGAATTTTAGGTTATGGTTAAAAGAAGTATCCATCATATTTGAATTAATTTTAAAATAATATGTATATATATCTATGTATTTAGAACCTCGATATCCCCATCATCGGCAGTCCAGTCTATTGCAAGAATGATGCCTTAGACCATGCAACCAATGAAGTGGGCTGTAATGATTTAATTTTACACATATTAATATAATTTAACATCCTGTGTTTGATAATCCTACTAAAATATAAAAATGAGTTAATATCTGTTACTCTATAACGCAAAAACCACTAAATCCAATGTTCGGAAATTTCGCATCGTCATAGTTTGGACATTTGGTTAACATATAGACTAATTAAACCTACATACGCTATTTTATTTCAAGATGGGGGTTACAAAACCCTACTTTGCGGCAATTTCTCATATTCTGCTTGCCAGAATTGTGTTTGTTAAATTTTGAAAAGTTCATAATTATTGATAAGTAGGTCTATAACAGAAAACATAACCGGCCAATAGCCAGTTATTGGCACGTTATGGTTAAAATTATGCGTAAATTCAATTAAAATTAAGAGTAAAACAATGGTTTTTCGTTTTCATAATATCCATTAATATCTTTAATTCAACCTATTTATAAGTACTTTGACGTAAATTTCTAAGTTCACACAGTTATAAATTTTAGAGGCGTAAATTTTACTAAATTAAATCTAGAAATATTAAGTATTTAATGTTTATGTTTCAATTTTCAAGCTCCAATGTAACCTGATATTAGGAATTTCGAAAGTAACATTAAATACTTTCCCATACTAAAATTCGTATAACCTGAACTGGTAGTAAGACGTTGTGCTATATATATATATATATAAGGAAAGTACTGCACAATTAAGTGTTTTATTTTAAAATGAAATTTGCATTCAAAGAAAATTCAATTACTATCTCTGGAAGAGATGAAATAAAATAAAAAGTGGAAGCATCATACCTTAACCAACAAAAAAGGTTTCGTATAAAATTATCATTCACAAAACAAATATGAATTTAAATTATATCTTTAAGCAAAGTAATCTCAATGCAATAGCACTCAAATTTTGAACACTTTTTGTAGTAATTTTGTCTGGCTTTGTCAAACATGGTAAAAATGTTGATTTGATAGAAATTTAATTCTAAATACTACTAATTAAGTGTTCTAAGCAAACATTAAAAGAATATAAAAGTATTAATGATCTTAAAGGCAATGGAAAAAAAAATAGTTTTTATAACTTGAGTTAGTAATTTAAATATGTCAACAAATTATAAATGGATGCTGTCACCAGGATAATTTGGATACTAGAATGAAATTCAATTAACCAATAGTGAAAGATGTCCCTGGATACGAGACGAATCATAATGGCTCAATTGCAAAGAATTTGAACACAAAACCCAAGATACCGGTTATATTCCTGTGTCCAGACTGTAATTTAGAACTAAATTGAATTTAAATTACCACTTCTTTTTTTTTAACACTCCGTCTTACTACTCGTTTTACCCACCTCGGTGGCGTAGTTGGCAAACGTGCTGACCGTGTTGAGCTCAAGATTCTCGGTCGTGTGAACTGGGAGAGGTTTTCCATAAATGGTTTTCCACTCCCTCTCCACGCAAATGCGGGTTCACTTCATCTAATTCAACCCTCCTAATCCCTAATCCATTAGCGTAGCTAGTACTTAAAGCGTATAACCCGAACGGGTAGTAGGACGCGGTGCTAAATAATAATAATAATAATAACTTGTTTTGGTAAAACGCATCTGCTCTAATTACTTTAATGTGCCAAAGATAAGGAATATTGAACATAGATAAAGTGCACCTGCATTTGTATGGAGGAAGGAATCATTCAGTACAACCAACAGGGATTTGAACCCCAATCTCGCCGTGCATTGGCAGTCCAGTCTATTGCGATAATCACGTCTCAAACCATTCGACCACTAAAGCGGGTGAATATTCCTCACTATTTAACTGCAATAGACGGTAACAATTTTTAATACCCTAAAAAGAAGTGGGTATCATACATTAATGGGTACAGGTAGACAATTAATACTATGCAAAACTACCTGTATCGATGGGCACGAGGAATAAACGTCAAGCTAGCATAGTCTTTATTTCCAGTTACAGGGAGGACAGGAATCGATTCCCATCAGGGGTTTTCCATATATTATTTCCTACCCGCTCTCCCCCACGAATGCGGATACATTTATTCTAAATTATACTTTATTTATATCACTTTAAGGACAGATATTAGGACACGGCGGGTGAAAAAAATGTTGAAACCAATGTTTTCTTTACTTCTTGTCAGAAGTGACGTGAATGGGGTGAGACAGATGGGTCACATGATCTGGGCACTAAATTTATTAGCATTATTAGTAACAATATAAACCTACTGCAGTGAACGAGGTTTCTAAGACGTCAATCTCGTGTTGGAATGGCCTGCTGATGACGGGGAGATCAGGGTCAGTTCTACTGAGGGTGGTTTATCCTTAAGTGTTTTCTTCACTCTCCTTCCCACTCTCCTTCCAAGCCAATACGGGTAGATTACCTATAAAATGCTTCCTTCCTCGTCCTTGCCCAAATAGAGTAATTATCATGTATGTGTATAACCTGATCAGGTAGTAAGACGTGACAATAAAAGATAATACAGGTTTAATTTTTTTTTACAATAAAAGAGTATTTGGCCTTTATTATTTTGTACTTAGTAGACCATTTGAGTACCACTATAAAAATCAAGCCAAATTTAAAACAATTTTAAAGATGCACTATTTATTTTATTATTCCTGTGTGTTTTCAACCCCCATAAGCCCTAGGTACGCCTTTGGTTTGCGGGATCTCAGATTGTATTGAAAATATTGCAAATTCCAAAGATTATTTCAGACATTTTCTTTCATGTGGAATGCTTTAAATTTATTTACATATTGCAAAAACAAAATACATCGATGGGGTGAATTGTAAGATATATATTACCTACATATTTGAACCCTTATGAAAGTTTTTGGAAACTTTAACTATATGTACCTTAGCTCATAAAATTTTCTGGTGATGGGGAGGTCTAGCTTCTAATCGCAATCATATGTACTTAGAGTCTTTTTCTTAAATGGTTTCTAAATCTTTTCCACAAAAATGCTGGTATATTTTCTCTATAAATTCTACCTTCTTCAATCCCACCTAAACAATGTAATTTTTATTTATTTATTTATATATATATATACATACACACATATACAAGCGAGATGGTTAGCGAGACGTGGTGGGAAAAAAACCATTCAATTCTTAAAAAATAAACTTTTGAAAATCGTCAATAAGACAAAAAATATTTTTTTCATAAGATCAGTCTAGCTCTTTTAGCAACTAAACCCTTGAATTTTCTCTTTATTATATTAGAAAATTTTTGTAAGTTAGGCGTTTGTATCTAAATGATTTATTGAATGTGTATTTAGTCCGATAATTTGTTGAAACTGTGGACATGTGGTTTATTTGTTTGTGTGTGAGCTTATGTTCCCTACACGATAGATTTTCTCTCTTTAAAAACATCCATGCATACATAATATCTTACGCTCAATCTTTTTAAATAAATATGTTACCTAAATCCAGACAACGTTATATATATATATATAATAATATTTCTAAAAAACTTCCGACGTTTACTTTGAAGTCATCATACACCCAAAAAGAGTATTGGGGGGAGGGGGAGAGGGGGAAGCAGCAACAAATCTCCTTCTCCGTTTTGATTTCCCCGAGGAGAGTGAACGGTATCTTTTGAAAAGACCTTCAATGAGTTGTCTTACCGTCATCTATTTTTAGCAAATATATTAATTACGTAGCATCTCCAGACAAATGCAACTTGACAGATGGGAGAAATTAGATGATTCCGTTTTGACAGATAAAGTAAAACACAAGATGTGCAACAATTGAGCCTCTCAGAAACCAAAAGGATCAGCTATGCAAAATAAAAAGTGGTATAAATGTATGGTAACCATGATTTGAGTGTATTAGCTAGATTCAGAAGACATTCACTATGCTGCCAATTTTTGATAGGATTATAGGTAATAGAGTTGGTCGTTTTGGTTTCTGAAAAATTCAGTTCTTTTAATCACCGCGTCTTACTACCTGTTCGGGTTCATCGCATATATAAAGTAATTATTCTAATGTGTATGGATGAAAAAATAAGCATTTAATAAGTAACCTAGCCACATTTTCCTGGAAGGAGAGTGGATATTTTTTTTAGGAAAAACCATCCTCAGTAGACCCAACTGGGACTCGGAACTCCCATCTCCCCATCTTCAGCAGGCCGGACTAACACAAGAGTGACGTCTTAGATCAGTACCTACTGATAGTACTCTTTATATATCATCCCCTTTACCTCTAAAACTATAGGCCTACTAAATGTTTTTGAGCTTTAACTAAAACGTATATATATTTTGAAAATTTAAAAATGACACCTGGATACGGGAATCAAACCCGGGACCTTTGGCTTAGTACACCAATGCTCTAACCACTGAGCTAACCAGGATTTGTCCCGTGCCCATGGTCATTCTTCACTAATATTTTAAGGCAGAGTCTATGATGGACGTGCGGAAATCGTCGTCTTTATTCACGAGCTATCAGATAACGCAGCCACCTTCGACTCGGTAGTTGGCTTATTGCTTCCACTTGTACAATTATTATAATTGTAAGGGATCGCATGTTTTAGAATCAAATAGTCAAAGCTATTATGTATGTTTTAGTGAGGATTACTCCATTTAGATATCATTATCTGCATTATCTGATAGCTCGTGTTCTCAAGCCAGAATTCGAACCTAGACTTCCCCAACGCTGGCAAACCAGACCAAGAGTCTGGCTTTTAGTCCACATGCACATCGATGTGTATTTTTTATTTTATTTTATCGCCGTGTCTTACTATCCGTTTGGGTCATAATCTTACATACTAACTACACAAATGGATTTGAGGTTTAATAGGGTTATATTTAGAGGAAGTGTATCCCCATTCACGCAGAGGGAGAGTGGAAAACCATTTTGTAAAAACCATCCTCAGTACACCCGACCTATATGTAAAGCACGATTTCCCCATTACTGGAAGTCCTGCATACTGCGAGAGTAGTGCGTTAGACCATGCGGCTATCGACGTGTTTTATTTATTAATACGTTTAGCACTAAGGTTATTGTCAACTAAGTTTGGGAAGGCACCCTGCGCTTCATTGTATTTGATGGCTGTACGCTAATAGCTGTTTTTGACTTAGTTTTTTCTAATGCTGATCAGAAATGTCATCCTATCCTTTTTATCACGTTCCATTTTTCAATCTTATCACTTAATATGATGTGATGATGTGAAGAATTGTATTATTTAATGCATAAAATTGGCAGCAAACTAGATTTTCTCACGTTGGCAGCCCTTCCTTCAATCAATTGCTTCTTTGTCTTGAATCTTGACAGCCATTCGTACATTTTAACAGTTTTGACTAGACTGCCGTAGACGGGGAGATTGGAGGTTCGATCCCGGTCGGGTGCACTGAGGGTGGTGTTTCCTAAATTATTTTCTATTACCCCTCGACGTAAATGTGGATGCATTTTCTCTAAATTAATCCTTCCTAATTCCGACCCCATTAATGTAATTAGTAGGCCTACATAGGTGTATACCACAAACGGGTAGTAAGACACGGTACTTAAGTAAAAACTAGTGAGATATCAGTTATTTTTGAGGTTATCGTGTCCTGCTAGCGATTAAAAAAATAATATTTTATTCGCGTTAGCAATCCGAACTCATGTTTATGACAGTTATGTAATCATCAAGTGAAGCGAAGGTATTGCCGAGTTTTTAAAATAATGTACATTATACTTATTTTGGATTGAAGTAGTTTACTGAAGGACAAAAAGGAAAAAAATTGATTTTCTCAAACTCAGCTTTAACGATATTGATTAAATTTAATTTCTAAGCATTATCCAATATTATAACAAAAAGGCTACTTTAATTTTTTCGGCCAAATAACTTTAAGGGTTTTATTCTGATGCGTAAATTCTAAATTTTATCACATCTTCAAAATTATTTGAAATATTAAATTACTTATCAGTGCAAATATGTAGGTCTATTTATAATACAAATATTTTATTTGAAACATATATTTATAAAATCAATAATTTTCAATATAAACGCATATATATATATATATATATATAATTTTAAGCTCAATAGTAAATATTTACCCTTTTTATTGGCCTAAATTTATAAATGAGGAATTTAATACAAAATTGATAACTATAAGATGTGAAACCCCTAATAAAATTTGGAAAATTTTAACCGGAAGTCAAAAATGTTATACGAAGTATCGACCCTTGTGGACCCAATATCGAGCTGTTTTTTTTGTCCAAATATACAAATGAAAACTTGAATTCTTTAAAAAAGAAAATTATAAAATCTAAATCCAGAAGTCAAAAAATGTTTAACCTAAGTATAACGCAATTTTTGTTGAGGTTTACTAGTGTATATAATTTCGTTTCACATATATAACGAGTTTTGAAAAAATATCTTAACTTTTAAACAATGGAGTGAAAAAGTCCGTGCGGAGTTCCGTACCATTTATTTTTAGTTGGAAACTACGTAACCACTAGAGAGAAAATGTTGACAATTATAATACTTTCTCTACACTAAGTATGGGTAAGGTGTCGGACTTCTGTGCTGGGGATCCGGGGTTCAATCCTCGGTCCCGGCACAGATTTATCTGATTACCAAACCCTTCCTTCACCTTTGACAAGACGTATATTAATCACAACTTGTGAATGTGGGGAATGCCAGGCCTCCACCGTGGTTCGGATCCCGCTTTAAACTGTAGGTCCTCCATTTCATCTCACAATCACCCTACCAT
>CABFOW010002615.1:21899-63551 GCA_902141385.1 Timema californicum | reverse complement strand
CCCATCAAAATTCACAATAGATGTTTACTTTTAGCAGCCGAAGTACTATTCTGTACTTTTCATGTTGTTAATGTTTTGTCACTGTGACAGTTTCACTTTAGAGGGGCGTAATAATAATAATAGAATCACTGTTTACTTAGGACAAGGGGTAGTTTAAAATAAAAGGATGAAATAAAAGCTTACAGACTGATTGTCAACACCAACAGCAACCCAGAAGGTACTTCTCTGAAACCCTTTCATCTTTATGAAACTCAATCGTATTTTCAACCCAAATATGGCGGCGGCTTCTTTCTCAAATTTACTAACGAAATGCGACAACCCAGCACTTTAAGTATAAACTGCTCTGCATTTAGTCTGTGAGATATCAAGCTTGCCTTGAAATATTTCAATACGGTGTTGGTTATAAGGAAGGGCACCACTTTTTGCGAAACGTGTTTCCATGAAACACGTGATAAATACTTTATATAGGCACAAACATTTGTTTGGAGTTAAAAGTAATCATTATTACATATTTTTTAAGTTCAAGAAATAAAAAGTTCTCGTATTTTTAAATGATATCTATGTTTACGATGCAATATTTTATGCAATAAACGTTCGCGGCTAGCATCTATTTTGATTTGAAAAATTGTTTCTTAATTCCATCACAATATTTCAGTAGTGGAAATATCTCTACAACTATGACCATCGATCTTTACATATATCACCGATTAATTTATATATATACATATATATATATATATATAGAGAAAGAGAAATTGTATCACAATTTCGATTGTTATTTGTTATTTTAATCCCGTCATCATACACTAGACTTGAATACATGTGTTTAACAACCTTTTAATGTGATTTAGCTTTTAAGAGTTTGATAAAAGGAGACACATTTTTGTTGATTTTTTATTGAGGTGTTTATGTTGAGGTTTTTTTTTCAAATGCTTTAAAACTAGTCATAGAGCCAAAAAAATTTCATTTGAAATTTTTAAAAATCGAAATCAATTAAGTTTTAGGAATAAATCTCTAATATGTATTTATCATAATATCTTGGGGGTCATAATATAACCCATCAAGGTAAGACTTCTACAATTAAAGGTAAGGTGCTATTTCGACACTTTGACCGCGAAAAGATTCACTATAAGCCACACTCAAGTGAGAGGCTGGGGGGTTCAAATTACAACCGAGTGCATTGGAAAGAGTTTCACACTCACACACACACACCCACACACACACATACACATACACATACACATACACATACACATACACATACACATGATTTATCACTTTGTTTTCTCCATCCGCTCTCCTCCCCTAGTACTGGTACACGTCCTTTTAAGCTATCCTTCTCATCTTAGCCCCTTATTATAAAATATATGGGTGCTAACTGTACTAATTGGAATAATAATAAATAAAGCATTTATAGTGATGTAGTTGGGAAAGCAAGTTAAAGTTCACATTTCTAAAGTTTTTTTATAACAAAAAACTATTTTGGCCAATATATTAAAAATATGGTAGAAATATAGAGTTTAATTTTCTTCAAAAGGAGATATCAATAATTGTTGAATATCTGTCAATAGTTTCCTGTAAATTAATGATAACTTTTTCTCTTCATTTAAAATTTGTCTCATATTATAATGCCGCTATGCTCATGACAGTATTAAACAACTCTTGATATCACCATGTGAATAAAATTAAACTCTTTTTTTTTTCTACTCGGAGTAATATTTTATTTATTTTGTCCAAAGCGTTTGTTTTGATTTTTTTTAAACAACGCAAAAACATTGCCCTTAACTCACGATTTCTACATCCCCACCTTAAATATCTCACATAGAAATCAAGCAGTTAAGATTAATTATAGTTACGATTTTTTCTAAAGGATTTAATCTCATTTGATACCAGAAAGTTGAAGCTTGATGTAAGAACCTTTTATCAGGGTTTGGTTTTGGCTGACTGCATCTAGAATGTGTAGAGTTTAGGTTTACTACACTAGCCCCCATGGCTTCTTTGGTGCTGACAGCTCACAGCTGACGGCTTTGAAAAGCTACTAGACCAAATTATGTAACCCTACGCCGAACCATATGATCTGCAAAAACATTGTGTTTAGCAGCTGTCACTTCTGATGGTCAAAATTTAGGTTTATACCTAAATGTTGACTGTCAGAAGTCAGCTGTGAGCTGTAAGTCAGCACCAAAGAAGTCATGGGGCTACTGTAGGAATATTTTCAAAAGTACCGTACACTGTTTCAATTCTTCAACAACGGCGTGGCTTGACTACTCCTTCCTATTCATACGAGGCAACCTGCTTAGTAAACATGTCAAGAAGATTGCACGAATAATCATAGACAGGCGAGCCTTGTTAAATTCACGGTTTTGTCCGTCAATAACATCGATTTTAGATTCTCATATTTGTTTTTTGTGTCTCAAGATAGGAACAGCCTAATCTCAATCGCTTTGAGTTAACATCAGCGTAACAAGAGTAAAATGGCTGGACCATCATATTTTAAAGAAAGTTATCTGAAAGTTCAAAAAGGGATTAACCCACTTCAGTGGTCGAATGGGCTAAGGCATCACTCTCGTGTTAGACTGTCCTGTTGAGGAGATTGTAGTTAGAATCCCAGTTCAGTGAAATTAATTTTTTCAAAATGATTTTACACTCTCCTCCCACGAAAATGCTGGTACAATTCCTAAAAAAGCAACCTTCCACATCCCCGATCCATTAGCATTATCAATATATATGCGTAACTCGAACACGTAGTTACATGCAGTGCTAAAAAAAAACTAAAGTAAATATTTGATGTATTTAATGTGAAAAAGAGCCCCTAAATTGTCGTTGCCTCACTCCCCCTGGATTGTGAAGGAGGCCCTGTTTCCACGTGTTATTTGGCACTTTGACTTTTCCATCCTTCCATCAGAATACTTCAGCCCGTGCTTCTTAAAAACTACCCCTTTCTATAACTGCGTACATATTACAGGGTTTAGATTAGTGTAAATATTTTCAGTTCACTTTAACTGTTTATATATTTATTTATTTTATATTTAAGGGTTTGCCGGTTAGAAATTCCTGGTCTTCTACTGACAGTGGCGGATATGTAACAATCTTCTGAGGTTGTGACACCATGTAAAAGCTGTTAATTCACCCAAATGAGATGATATAATGTTGATAACGATCATGTTATGACAGTATAATTCTTAACCATAACTTGGGCCTAATTGACCAGAATACGGCGACCATAATAACAGCTATACACCTTCGGGAAAATAAATACTTTTGGTATCACCGGGAATCTAACTCAGGACCTCTAGATTAGTAGCCAGGAACGCTGACAGCTAGATCAAGAGGCCGGCCGTTTCTAGTTTAACATCATAGTGTATCGAAACTTATTGGTGGTATAAAAAATAAATATAAAATAACATTGACCAAAGGTCAATATATTCAGTGTAGAGACTATCAATGGAGAGGAATTGAATTAATTTTTTTTTTGTTACAATGGTGGTGCCACGTCATCACTCTCGAGTAACATCGGCATTTTGAAAAGAGACAATAGGTCGTAACACGAGACACTTTAGTGAAGCGGTAAGTGTCCGTGGATTGAACGTTAACCTACTAATTACCGATTAAAGTTTCGTTAATACTTCAATAACTAAAACAATAATTGGTCGTTAAGAAAGGGAAGAGAGTAACTTCAGAACTTGCAGATTTAGGAGAAAGGGAAAAAGAAGCTTTTGGTCATCCAATAAAGGGATAAAAGGGGAAATAATGAAGCCACTGACATTAAACTCTAACATCCATGTACCGCAGTTACCTGGTTCAAGTTACCTATTAGGTGATCGCTACCGAGGTTCGGGTTGAGGTAAAAGTAATAAAAGGGACACCACTGTTAGAAATGACTCCTCAATTTGGGAAATAGAAGTGCCCTCCAGAAATAGCGTCTTTTTTTTTACGGTGATACGTTAACTGAAAGAAAAAAGGTCTCCGGTTTATCTCTTGAAAGATTACTTTTTTTATATATATATCTTAGAAAAGCTGTTTTTATAACATGACGCAGTTTGATGCCTTAGCTATGTCGGTAATGTCTCTCTTCACTATTTCTCTACCCTTCATCTTTATCTCTTTCCTCTTTCCCCCTGTTTATTATACCTTTATTTTTCAATACACATACCCTTCCTCTTTTATGCCTTGATTCCTTCCATCTGTCTTTTCCTACTTCTCTTTCTCTCCTCTCTTTCACCCCCCTTCTCCCTTTCTTCTCGCTCTCCCTTAGCTATCTCGTGGCTATTCTTCTCCCCTTCACATTTATCTCTTATACCTCTCAGCCTCCCTCTTTAATTCTCCCCCTTTCTCTTCTATCTCATCCCTCACTCCCTACCCTATATTTCTTCTCTCTTTTGTACCTTTTCCTCTCACCACTATCTCTATCGGCCTCCCCCTTAATTTGTCCCCACCCTCTCTCTTATCTATCTCTCTTGCGCTTGTTTTTATTTGTACGTTCGACACATATCTAAGGAGTAAGGATTTAGATGGTAGCAAAGAGTAATTGGATAAGGGATGGGGAAAACAAGGTGATATATTATCTCATGTGGTAAATCAATTTCAGTACACCCGGCCGAGATTCGAAGCTCAACCTCCCTGTCACGTGTCACCCAGGGTTTTTAGAATACAAGGTTGCCTCGATCCCTACACCTGCCAGAAGACCAATATTTCCCCTCCCGTACGCCTCTGCGTGACGTCATCTGGAGACCCTGCGGTTGCTTCGTGACGAGGTTTCAGTTCAGTAATTTTATATTACTGGCGTTTGGGCGTTCTTCATCGACTCATACAGGCCAAGTAGTGATTGTGTTCAAATAAGTTCAATTTAAAACAAGAATGGGTGATTTTATATATTTTACTATTAAAATGTGTCTAAATATTATTTTAATGTTTATTTTTCCAGTCATTTTACAAATCTGGAACATTTAATAATCTTTTGTTTAAACCATTTTGTAATCCTAACAGATAATATTAAATCTATTAGTAGCGGACGTATTTGAGAGTTCAAAAAGTGTCCGTTATTTGGAAAAAATGTGGTGTTTAAATCCTGCTCTTTGTATATGGTTTATTTTTTATGAACCTGTATAATGTATTATAAACATTAATTACTGCATTTCAGTATTTAAAGCAGTATAATGATAATAATACTGTGCATAGTCCACTCTGTAGTTTTAATAATAGTAAAAACATTGGTTGTTCGCTATGGTTGAGAAACGTGATAAATTACCTTATATGACAAAAGTCATAAAATGTTGTCAATGTTTTTATGTCATTTAGAAATTTGTTTTCAAGATTGTTATAGCGTTGGGACTGTCTCGCTAACAGGGGAAGGGGAGACTGCTAACAATTCTCTCGTGACAAGGAATGACATTTCTAGGATCTTTACTGTAACATATTTGGACTGGTGTATACAAATTTTGTCCACCATTTGGAGAGTCTTACGCATTAATATACTTTTTTAGGTCTGTTCGTTACTGAGAAATTCCGTTTCGCCTTAAAAACCCATGTTAGTTTGCCGAGGAAACTTAAACTGTCCGTTATGAAGAGGAATTTGCTATTGAGGTGTGTCCGTTAATTGGGGAGGGGAAGTTTTCACTGTTCTTTCCGGGATTCAAACATTGCGTACACTGGAGATAAAGGAATATTGAGGATCATTTGAGTTATAATCTTCCAAGCTACTGTGTGTCGTCTGTATCCTGCTGTATTCACAGTCCATGACGACACAAATTATCAAACGGCATGGCCGTGTTCATTTAAGAAACGGAAGAACGTTTAACGTTTTTAAATTATAACGGAGGAGAGTGCTCTGCTTGAATCGAAGAATACAAGAATCACCCGTATTGGTGGTCAAATAGTCTTAGGCATTACTATCGCAATAGAGTGGACTACTGACGATATTGTGTTTGGTGTTCGATTGCCGGTCGGGTGTATTGAGGTTGATTTTTACTAAATAATTACACCCCCAGGTAGACTTCTTCTAAATGCAACCTTCCACATCCTTACCACATTAGTGTAAATTGTACATATACGCGTAGACCTAGCGGGTAGTAAGTCGCAGCGACGGAAATAATTGCTTCTGTACAATTTTCATAGAAAGGTCCTTTTAGAAAATACAATTTTTTTTACTGTCAACAATGATAACATTTTACTTTATTAATAGCGTTATTTAAAGGTATTGATAATAGAGCTTGTGTATAAAAATTGACAGCTAAAGATAACATGACATGACGTATGAATACGTGAAAGTGGATTAATAGCTTTTCTAGATGATCTGTGAAAATGTATTTGTACATTTGTTCCTGACCTTTGCACTACTCACAATCTCTACTGGAGATTTAAAAGCGAATAGAGCTTCATCTTAACTTGAAGCCCCTAAGAAGTCTAAGCACTGTCACACTTAGACGCCAATGTACAAAATAGAAAGAGAGGGAAGAAAATGATAAGTCCATCCTGAGAGTGCTCCTGACTATGTGATGATAACCCTTTCCCTCTTCCTCTGACAAGTTTACAGTCACTTTAATATTTGGCCTTTGAAAACATCGACTTGCTTTTTAACTCTAACTTTTTCTTGTTTCCTATTCTAGGCAGGCATATGCTACCACGGACATTTTTAATCTACATCTTGGAAGAAAGATTCTTACAGCCTATTTTCGTGACCAATGCCAAGTAGCCTGGGTTGTAGAGGTCTTATAAAAACTACTTGAAGATAAAAATAATAATGTTGTGACACTATAGGAATATTTTTTAGATTTGTTTAAGAATTTATAGTTTTTGTTTTAACGTTATATCCTTAAAACTCACCGAGTAAAACGTAAATTCATAACATTGGAGATCCTATATTTACCAGCCGTGGCGTCACAGGTAGGTAACCGTTATAAACTTAACGAATTGTAATTATTTTTTAACCAATCCATCAAGTTAATATTTTGAATAAAAATAGAAAATGTAAAGATTCTCGAATCAAAGTGAGAGGGTGTAAACGATCTAAAATCAATTGTTAGGTACGAGATTAAAGCAAGATTAACGATGTTCAAGTAAAAAAACCACACACGTCGTAGCTCTGCCGTAGGATATTTGACTGCACTTGTTGAACGATAGCCCACCCGTCGAGACGTTTCTATTTATAACCTCCTCCCTTTCAAACAAAGTGTCTCTTTTCAAGGTTGATTTCTCGGTTCAAAGAGATTCAACCGATATGTGCGAGTCTGTTTCAAGAAATCTCCCACGGAGATGCATTTATTTGCTCTTCCTTCGTTCACGAGAAACATTCCGTTGACCAATGGCGGACCCGACTGCTAACTCCGTTAACGCGACGACTTGTCGCTCTGCAGGTTGGCTCGAATAAATAAATGAAATATCTGTTCAGTGTTGGAAGAACTTCTTCTTTTATTCTAGGCTTGCTTTTTGTGTCACAATATTGATAAATCTACACGCACAGATGGATACGTGGACAAAGGTGTCAATCTCATTTACTGGTTTCCCGGAGACAGAGTGGTCGGGGTTCGAATCCTGAGAGGATCAATTTCAGGCAGATTTCTCTGCCACGCATGTAATAATACCAGTTTTCTTTTGTCGTGCCCCCGACGTTGGGCACCAAATTGTAGTGATGTCTTTCTTCACCTCACGTCTTTCCTCAGAAATTAAAATTATTACTTTACTTTTCTCGGGTTCTCTTTTCATGTTATACATCGTTTGCCATGGTATTAATTATAATTACGTGTAACCGTAGTTTTTCACACACTTTCACATTAATTCTTTTTTATAATAGAAACACAAGTTTATAAATTATTTTTAATTTATTCAATTGCAATGACACTCGATCATCCAAATATTATCACAGTCGGAATTAAATGTTTTTAATACGTGGTAGCCTTAAAGTTTGAAATTTGGATGTTAGCGCGTCGCGGACCTTAGCTACAGCGGGGTTGCAGGCAGAGTGACTTAGAATAACCCTTCCCTTGTTTATAGTCAGACAAGAAGGTTTCTAGAATCTTCCGCTTTCATGGAACCTCATCATTATTTCAACAGCTTTCAGGGGGTGACTTTTCACAAAAAATTTGGAAGAGGGTTGGAAACCTGTTAAAAAAGCTGAGATTATAAGATAGTGAAACAAAGTCTTATCAACAACACACAAAATAAAAAAAATGACCACCCAAGTTTTTTAAACCAGAAGATAAAATGTTATAACACACATGGATTCATTAAATTTAATACTATAGAATTGTAAATTAACTTTAAATATACTAAGGGTGGGAAATTTTGATTTAGAATATTATTAAAGGGAAAATCTATACCATTACACGGAAATGAATGTATATTTTACCTCGATTTTATTTAGATTTTACCTTCACTCCATCGGTGATCGAATGTTTTAAGGCATCACTCTCACAATAGAAGATAAAAAGTTATCATTCAATTCCAGGACACCCTTGAAAAATATTCAAGAAATGTTGCGGTCACCATGGCAAGATAATTAAACTATATGTTATACTTAATCAAAGTTTGCTTTATTTTTCTAAAAAAGAAAAAAATGTACAAAAACTTAAAAAAAAACAGTTGCCCTTTCTCGAGTCACCTACGGTAATATCGTGCATTTGAAACGTTAAAAGAAACATTGATCGAAAAAACATTTTGTAAAATTTGATCTCACATTCGACATTGACGTGTGTCATTATTTACAATTTCACTGAGTGAGGTATAAACAACTTGTTTTCAACGAAAACAATCATCATTCCAATGTATATCTGATGTTTTCTTTGTGATAGTACACGGTATAAAAAGTAATCACCAAACGCAATTTTGTTGTAAACTGTAAAGTGAATGTTATTGAAACGCTCCCCCCTCCCCCCGTCTACATATACGCTATTTTATCATCGTGGATAAGTGGAAAGGATGTTCTACTTCAGGTATAGATGACCGTCAATTGACATCAAAATTTGCTAGTTTCGAGTTAATTTCTTAGCACCGTGTCTTACTACCCGTTCGGTTTATACACTTATGTACTAATTACGCTCATGATTTGAGGGATTAGAAAGCATATATTAATAAGGAGTGTACCCGCATTTGAGTGTATGGATCATGGAAACCCATTTTGAAAAGAAAAAAGAACCTCATTACACCAGACCAAAATTCGAACCTTGATCTCCCCGTAATCGGCAGTCCAGTTTATTGAGACGCTTTAGACTACTTGACCACTGAAGCGGGTGTGTGTATGTATGTAGTTTTCCTGAATGCTTATCAGTTTCAAGATGGCGGCTGTTCAATTAATGTTTTAATTAATAGGTCATCTCAAAGTGATTTGAATTTAAAATTATAGGAATTGATCCTCAGGCGATTTTTTTTCTTTCGATATATATTGCGAGACTAACGTCTTAAACCACGTGTACAACAGTTATTCTCTATGAATATAGTGTATTATTGAATACAGTATTCATTTGTTTTCTGTCTTACCTGATCGTTTAGGAAAAATATAAAATTCAAATAGATTGGTAAATATCAAATAATATTAGCTTAGAAAATGTGGGTAGTAAGATGCGAGGCACGGCTAAAAACAACAGAGGAAACGAGGGAAGAGAGGAATCATGTCAGAAAGACATATACAACAATAGAACTCTCTTTAAACGAATGGTGTGTTTGTTCTTGGCTTGGCTTCCTCCTGAATTCCTCATGAGGGAATAAACATTACGTCCGTAATTTAGATTCCTGAAGGACCGGTGCAATGAAATATTAATGAGTCACCATCTGTGTTTATGTTCAAGCTATCAGTAAAGTTGAAGATACTCTCCAGAGGAACTTGTAAAAGAAGTTGAATACGAGGCACCGGGGAATACTGAAGGAAGGGACCAGCGTCCGCCGTGACTGGAAATCCCCAGTTTGATTTCACAAAAGTTAAAGGCTTGTTTATATTTGTTTATTTTTCCACCGCGTCTTAGTACCCGTTCAGGTTATACGCGTGCGCATATTACTCTGATATAATACGGATGAGAAAGGTAGAATTTTAGATTAAATTTACCCTCATTTGCGTGGAGAAAGAGTGCTGAGCCATATAATAAAGGCTATCTGACAGGGATTCAAACCCCGATCTTTCAGTTACCACCAATCTACTCAAACACGATAATGACGCGTTAGATCATACGACCAACCGATGCGGGCCTTTGAAAGACAGCCAATTATTAATTTAAACAAATTTTTAACTAACTTGATACACACTTAGTCGTATTTTAGCACTTTATTATTATATAGCCGCCTAGTTGGTGTGGACCATATTATTTGATTAGAGGACCGTTAAATTAATATACAGGGTGTACCATAACATGTAAGACCCACTTCGTCGGTGGACAGGAGACAAAAAATCAATGAAAAAATAGACCCTATAAACAGTCTCCTATTTGACCTGGTTTAAGAATTATAGTCATGTTTGTAATTTAGTAATGTGTAGCTGCTTAAAATTATAGGAAATGCTCAAAATGGCCACCTTCAGCCTGGATGCCAGCCTGCATTCGTCGTGTCGTAGAAGGCCGCATTCTTTCACAAATATATTGCATTGCAATGCCTGCATTAAGGCTGAAAATTGCCATTTTGGACGCTCCATACCGTAAGAGAAATAGGCCTACTGACAGGTTTTATTCAGAAAATTTAAAATCCACGTTTGGAGCAATGTGTAAATGATTAAGATAGCACCTGTTTCGGTGGCCGTATGATCTAAGGTGTCACGCTTGCAAACTACTGATGACAGAGATATCGGGGTTCAAATCATGGTAGGGTGAAATGAAGTGTTTTTCAAAATGGTTTTACACTCTTCCTCCAAGCAAATGAAGGCACACACTCTTTAAATTAAACCTTACTCATTCCTCACTCATTAGCGTAATTAGCACATATGCGTATAACCTGAACATGTAGTAAGACGTGGTGCTAAAAAAAATTGGGATAACTTTTCTTATATGACTTAGGGAATTCAATCAGTTATCATATTATTTGTTTGATTAATTTGGCACGAAGCAATTTTTATTTTCTAATTTAAAGTGAAAATGGATTAATTCTATTCCTCCCAATAATTACAATAGACTCTAGCGACGGCTAGCCTAGAAATAGCTACCAAACAATGTTAAAATAGATTAATCGTGTTTTTTTTGTCAACGTAAGATCATTAGTAGAAGCAGGTCAAATAGAGCTTATAAAAGCGCAACTTTTGTCAGGTGTATTTCAATTTAACTTCTAAGTCCACAAGAGCTAAGGAAGCTGAAGGGGGAGGGTGGCATGTGGTTTCCGAGCCACATTTTACAGCTCTTGATCTCTAAGGATGTTTTTTTACAAGGTTGTCAAGAGTGTTTAGCTGGTCTACGCAGCGTCCCCTTTCATCTCGCAAAGAGGCAATTAGATACTTAGAGTAGCTTCTTTATTCTTTTTGTGAAAAGGAGGAATTGGCGTCACCTCGTTTGTGGCATTTTTTTACACGCCGTGTTTTTTTGTTGTTGCGAAAATCCGTTTCACTCTAAAATAAAATATATTTGATAAGAACTTGTGGAAGATGAAAGGGTAACAGAGATAAAAGTAAAGTAACAAACATAAATAAAACAAGAGAGTGAAAATAACCCTTCTATGTAAGTTTGGTTTTATTCCATGCTGTGTTTTTTTTAACGCCTCGTCTTAATACCTATTCAGGTTGTGTGTATATATATATATATGTGTACTAATTACATTTATTAACTAGGGATGAGGAAGGTAGAATTTAGAGAAAGCATACCCGCATTTTCGTGGATGCAGAATGGTAATTTTTTTTAAACTCCCTCAGTACATCCGCCCAGGATTCGAACCCCAATCTCCCTGTCAACGGCAGTAAAGTCTATTGCGAGAGTGACTTCTTAGTCCAGGGGTCAGCAACATTTTTTGGGCCCCGATCACGAACTTATCAAAGGTCCCGTTATAACCTATCTTTTTTTCACTTTAATTTTGCTTTTTATATACACCTATATTTATTTCTTAACGTCAATATTCCCCCAAATACTCATATCCACGATATAGAGGGGGAAAATGTACCATTTCTTACTGAGCTTATTAACATTTTTTATGACGAAACCAATAATGAGCGATCAAGGTTATTTTGTCCAAACCCAAATATTATTTGAAAGTACAGTAGAGATTCGGAAACGCAACACTCGATAAATCGACATTCCATGTAACTCGATACGCACACAGCTGTTGGCGCCAGTCATTACAATTCAAGGTAATTGAACTGTATAACCACTCTGTCTGTGTAACTTGAGTGGAACAGTCGTGCTGTGGTGTTTTTACAAGTGCTTTGTTTGTTAATTTTCCAATTCACTAACCTGTTATTAGAATTAATACAATATTATATGTACAGTACTGTACGTCATTTCTGTATATTATTATCACCGAGTCTTACTACTCGTTCGGTTTATATGCACTTACGCTAATGTGTAATGGTAGGGTGATTGAGAGATGAAATGGAGGACCTACAGTTTAACGTGGAATCCGAACCACGGCGGAGGCCTGGCATTCCACACATTCACAAGTTGTGATTAATACACGTCTTGTCAGAGGGGAAGGAAGGGTTTGTCAATCAGATAAATCTGTGCCGGGACCGAGGATTGAACCTTGGACCACCAACACAGAAGTCCGACACCTTACCCCTAGACCACCAGGTCACCAATTCTGTATATTACACGGATGTATATACACACACACACACACACACACACACATATATATATATATATATATATATATATATTAATACGTAATATATTTATTGTTACTGTACCGCAAACTACTACAGTACAGTACAACTGTACCTATAATATTATATATTGTAGTGTGATTTATCCTTGTTTAGTAAACATGACATAGAAAACACGCATCTTACATAAGTTCGCTCGTAAAACTCGACACCATCTCAGTCCACATTAGTTCGAGTTTCCGAGACTCTTCTGTACTTGATACATTTGAGAGATTAACTTTTAATGACGATGTATTTTTCTTATGTGGTCGACAGAAAATCTCCATGAGATTGATAGGTTGATAGTGATCGACCAGTCACCAACCCCTCCCTTAGACCATTATTTATTAATAATTAAATTGATTTAAAATTTTCTTAACTTGTATGCTAAACGTAGGAGTTATTAAAGAATCAATCTAAAAAGGTAGATAGAAAAATAGTTTAATATTTTGTTTTACTTAACTCCACCACCTATAAGGAGGGATAGAAACATTTAATCACACCAATTGATTAGATTTTATGACATCAAAGAGTAGATTAGCCCAAATATACGTTGAGGCAAAGTGTCAAACCGTTAAGTAGAAAAAATACCGCTTGACTTTTGTTCGGTTTAATCCTTATTTAGTAATGAATTTTTAATTAAATTGTTATTCTTACATGCATGCATAATTTTATACATAATTTAAGAATCTATCAAATAGTGACTCATTGGAAATGGTGTTCAAATTATGTTCACGTACCCGTAACTTAACAAGGACATAACACCATTTTACCCCACTCCCTGATTAAAAAAAGTTCCGGCGCTCCGGTTCAAACGGCATTATATAAAAATGAATAGATATCCATTATGAGTTACAACAAACAAATGTAAAAAAAAAGGAAAAGCTTCCAATAATATAAAGCCTAAAAGTGAGGCAAGAAATATTTTTTAGCTGGGTTCTTATTAACCGTTCGGGTTATACACTTATGTACTTATTACGTTAATGGTTTTAGAGATTAGTTAAGTTAAATATTTCAAGGAAATTTACCCGCGTTTGCTTTGAAGGAGAGTGTAAAACCATTTAAGAAAAATCACCTTAGGTACACCCGACCGAGGCTCAAACTTCGATCTCCCCGTCATCGGTAGTCTAGTCTACTGCGAGAATAGCGTTTTATACCATGTGGACATTGAAGAGGGTCACTGGGTTACTGATATAGAAGGTGTACACAAATTAAAGCGATTCCACTTTATATTGCGACTCCTAGAAATAAAACAAGCAGAAAATGTAACACGACAAACGTCGTCTGATGCTTAGTTTGCGAGATGGGTGACACCATCAATAATTTAACGTTGCTTGTACAACCATCGATGCCGGCATGTGACGTTTACAGGATTTAATAATGTGACACACCACCGCCGCGCCGGTTCGAAATGTATGGCGGCCGTTTTTAACACCTACTTTAAGCGTGGATGTTACTCTGGTGTAAAGAGAGAAATAATTAATTAATTAATTGCGAATATTATGGCCTTAATTGTCTCTTCTCGAAGCAATGGTTTGTATATTTACCTCAGTTGATTAGATAATCTATTCCGAATAGTGTCAGACGTCATTCGTCGTTTTACATTTTCGATTCGTTTTGTTATTAAAAAATCGCTATCTGAAAACGAATTGCGTGAATTTGTATGTACCCTGAATATTATTAAATTAATGTATACAAACCCTCTACCATCTGGGATAGAAATAAGGGGCTTCATAACTTTATTCAATATTTATAACATACAAATGTTCCTACATTAAATGCCAAGGTCCACATAGGATTAACAGGCTTATACAGGATGATCCAAAGAAAAAAAACTTATATTTTATGCCATCACTTCGGTATATTGTTGATTCATTCGGTGACCTGGTGGTCTAGGGGTAAGGTGTCAGACTTCTATGCTGGCGGCCGGGGTTCAATCCTCGGTCCCGGCAAAGTATTACACATTAGCGTAAGTGCGTATAACCCGAACGGGTAGTAAGACGTGGTGCTAATAATAATAAAAATAATAATAATAATAATAATAATAATAATAGATTCATTCAGCACACGTGATTCTGGAAAACTAGGCACAAACGATTGTTGGCATTCCATGTACGAGTTGTCGTTGAAATAATGTTCCAAAATGAATACTCGCTCTGCTCGTGAAAAACTTATCTTACACTTTTAAATACTGTAATTCAACTGGCTAGACCTAGTGTATGTCTCAAGGTCACATGGCCTGCGCAACACCCGGTCAACATTACAGTGTTGTCATGAATATAAACAATATGTTCATTTTCCATGTTCTTCTGTGAGATATATCCTTGGAAAAACAGGGTTGCGCGACTTTTGGATCACTCTGTATTAAGAACGTTTCAAGTTAATTCTAAAACAAAGATATTAATTTGTATATCAGTAATTCGAAAAGGCCTATTTTATGGGTACAAAGATAATATACAGTAGTGGACAAAACGGGACATTTAGCTATTTTCCCGCTACAAGTTAATTACAGAGCTCCGGGCGGCATGACCTGATCGAGTGATGATGATGATAATCAAATTTAATGGCGAAGTTAAGGCCACCGCCTTTTCTTACACTTCCCCAACACAATTAAAATGAAGTTTAACACAAGGATACACAAGGAGAGTTGGTACAAATTACTGTTATTGTTTGGAAGTAAATGTCTTTTTGCCGACATCTGACGGTCTACTCGGGCAATATTTACATTACAAAAGGTGTAAGATAGATGAGTCATCAGCAAATAATGCTGACACGGTAATATTAAGGAAATAATTTAAAGTTATGAAACTATTTTTTAAATAAAATTTGATGATCTAATATAAACGGTTGAGCGTTGTGTGATATTTTTAGTTAAAACTTTACTTATTTTAAAAGCATCATATGACTTGTTCGCCGAATGTTTAAGCTCACTGTATAACAATAAGCAATATTTTAATTATATTCTTCTTTAATATTATCTACAAACTACACTCCTTAGTACATGGATCTAGAATGTGTTTATTCATGTATTGTGTAAATAAATGGTTCTTAAATCATTGATTGACTCTCCAATATTGTTCTCATGATTATCTATCTCTGTTAAGTCTATTAAGACCGGATTAATCTACAGAACATTAACATTTTACCCGAGATAAATTATTTATTTTAGCATCTATATTTATTCGAGGTATTTAACATGCACTTTTTGAACCGATCGATTATATCAGCACACTAGAATTTCTATGAGCGAGAGTGAAAGAGACTACCGTTTATGTCTGGAACTTATTTTCAAATACCCTCCAGGGTTCTTTTACGTGCACCAATTGACATGGAACCGATGATTTTACTTTTCATCAAATTAATTTGTTCTACGGACTTTTATCACTAAATGAAAATCAGATTGACTCCGGCTGGGTTTGAAGCCACGAACATCGGGTACTGAGGCGAATACCTTACCATAAGACCACCGGGGTCGATTAGAGAGAAATTAAATAGTTTGTTCCTCCAATCTTCATATGTCCTTTGCTATGTATGGAGCTCCATGGAAATACGATAGTTTGATATTATTTTTATAAGTGACCTTGCGGTCCAGAGGTAAGATGTCAGACTTCTGTGTTGAGGGTCAGAGGTTCAATCCTAGGTCCCGGCACAGATTTATCTGATTGTCAAACCCTTCCTTCACCTCTGACAAGACTTGTATTAATCGCAACTTGTGAATGTGGGGAATGACAGGCCTCCACCGTGGTTCGGATTCCACGTTAAACTGTAGGTCCTCCATTTCATCTCACTTAATAATAATAATAATAATAATAATAATAATAATAATAATAATAATAGGGATAAGCTACGCGTTGTCGGCCACATAGTAAATAATGAACATAAGTATCGGTGGGCGAAGCACTCAAAACCACTAGGTTTTGTCTAGATGGAAAATTCTAGTGTCACCTAACAAGGCGAAATCTTTTAGGGCGTTAAATCCAGCGGCTAATTATTGATATTAGTTTAATAAAGAGGAAATCAGCCTTAAATACGATATTCAAGTTTTAGGTTATCTATGAGTTATTTTGCTGTCACAATTTAACTTGGATCTTAATTTTATAGTGGCCGATCTGGCAGTGTGATGTTCAAGGTCCCAGTTGGGAATAAATATAAATGGAGAGTCCAATCTTAGCTCCTTACGGCCTAAACCCATTTTATGAACTAGAGTATTAGCTGTTTTTGGGGTGATTTATGTATCTCTTACTTTTATTTATCCCATTTATCATAAGGGCAAATATCAAATTTTATATAGTGAGTAACGGTTTCAGTTACTTTGATAAATGATGATCAATAGACAATGTTAAGCTTATTAGTCATGTAGCTTGACCTTAATCACCAAGTCATTTCGGTAATCATTTAACTGTGTCATTATCTCGGATGTCATTATACTTACTTCGATCAATTGGGGGATAGGCAAATAGAATGTCAACTCAATTTTATCAACCATCGCGAACTAACGGGGGTCTGCTACTTCGATATTTTCAATCTATTTTTATAAATTGAATCCATGTATTCTCAGCTATTTTTATGTTTATAATAAACTGGCCAGTTAGAATATAACTGGCTTTCTACGTTAATGAGTCTGTGTCCATAGACTTCCCTTTCACCTTTACCATGCCCATAAACACCGCCCCTTTTCGACTGAATTAACTAATGTAGCTTTCAAATATTAAGGGTGTTGGTACAAGCTAGGGGGGTATCGATGCGGATACCGATGAATTGTTATCAGGTGTATCGGCACTTAATCGTAAAAAGCAATTATTATCTCGATTAATCAGGTTTTTAAAGTAAAATTTAAAGCAACATTTTCTAGGTGGGAAGTTAGGGATCAAAAGCGGGAGGGGGGAGGTTGTTGGGAGGGGGAAACCACAACAAAAAACACTATATACACACTGTATCTGGATTGCGGGCTATTACATAACCTGATAAAGATATAAAAGTTCATACCGTTGATTAAACTAACATTCTAGTTCCAACTTTCGCTAATTAAAATATTTAATATATATTTTTATTCATAAAATCTGTTTTTATTAATTAAATTAAATGTTATCATTCTCTTAAGAATATTTGCTTATAGTAATTAATAAATGATTTATAATGGTATTAATTGGTGTAAATAATCGTATCATGAACAATTATTTTGGTTTAGTCTTTATTTATTTATATTTTGTTATTTGAATATAAATTTCATTACTGTTTACATAATTAAATATTTATTCTATATTAATTAATTATTTTATATAACTATCACATATTTTCTGTCTACCGCCCTTTTTCATTCATTTATTTTTGTAAGGGTGGTACATTTTGCCCTCTTGTGCTTTTTACGCGGTTCGCAAAGTATTTCTTTAAAAGGTGGCTCACGACTCTTCGATACAACTCACCTTAATAACCCATATTTCTCTGAACATCAAATCAAGACCACGTCAAGTTCATCATCACAACCCCAGGTAGGCCTACTTGGGTCACTGTCATCGGATCTTCAGCAGCAGGTAGTATCTCACCATGTCTAATTACGCAAACATTTAAATAATTATCTCTCTCAATCAAATTAAAATCCATTTTAAACAATCGGTAATAGGTTTTACTGAATCTGTACGTCTCTAGTACAAGCTGTAACGTTGAGGGGCAGAAGAAAGATTGCAGCTTGCATGGAAGTATTTTAGTCAGCCTCAGAAGTGAGGAATACATTTGAATCTTGGTACATCAAGGATCCTCCAAGCCATATAACTATACTTCGAATACATGATAAATGTGTGCTCACAGGACCTGCAAACGACTGTATGGGAAACAGCGGAAAACCTATAAGTGGTTGAACAGAATGCAATGCTGAATATCCTAGAGATATCAAATAACAGATTATTATCGGAAACCGAGATTTCTGAGCCAAGTCTTCACAGATTTCTCCATTTTGATTTGGCGATGAAAACGTACCACATTCAAACTGTGCTAGTACTATCTGGTGCTGATAAAATTGACCGCTTAGAAGCTGCACATGTGTTCTTAGAAATGAAACCCATAGACATGTTTTGTTCCTTTTCTCAGATGATACCGCATTTTATGTTAGTGGAAAAGTAAATAAGCATAACTGCGGGATTTGGGTTACAAAGAATCCGCATTCAATGAGAGAGAAAATTCGGGGTTCTCCTAAAGTTAGTATACGGTGTGCATTTTCTAACTTTAGAATAATCAATCTATGTTTTTTTAAATCAGACTCTAGCTTTCCCAATTCCTAGCACGTCAATATATTTATAGTTCATATATGTGCAGCCCTAATGCGTAGTAAGACGCGGTGCTAAAATAACATAAGATAATATCAAGAAATCTAAGAGGCTTACATTGAGTCGTAATGTGGTGTGTATCAAGGCCCTTTAGTAGTCTGTTTCCGATTAACGCTCCCCCACTATTTCCACGGGCTCCATAGAGTATTGTAACAGAGGAATACAACGCTAGCTTGTGTTTTCTCGCTTTAAGAAACATGAAAGCTTGCAGATAAGACTTTTCCCTTTGCAAGGCTCGCACGATTTACTTCACAAAGAGAGGCGTACTTAATCATATTAGTGGGTCACATTCTACGCTGCTGGATTTCCAACTATTCTTGGGAATCTTGAAATAGGGTTAAGAGTGTGTGCCCGAGTGCATCAACTAAAAAAAAATATCTAGTAAGCCTCGATTGCATTACCATCTTGAATAAAGAAGGCGGAATAAGCAAATGTCCTGAACGTTTAAATATTATTATTATTTATTACTATCAGGCTAAACAAAACACCGTGTCTGAATATCCTAATTTCGTTTCACTAATGAGTAATAAATAAGAAAGATAGTATGATTGAAGAAGAGAGGAAAACCATTAAGAAAATAACATTCTAAATATACGGCCCAGAACGAATCCTTATCTTCCCGCCACCGGACAACTAGAATATACAGTAAAACTTCAATTTTTACGTATTATTTGGGGATAAGTCTGTACCATAAAATCAGAAAGTCCGTAAAATTGGAGTGAAAATTTAGTGAGCTGAAAAATACAAGCGAAAAAAAAGTTAATGTATTTTTATTTCTAAAAAAAGTGGGTAAAGTAAAATAATATGCACATTTAAAAGCGTGGGGCAATCCTTAGATTTAAAAAATCTACAAAGCTAAAAATAAATAAACAATAAAGTGAAAAAATAATGCCGCACATTTCTGAAATCAGATGAAACTGGTTTTGAGTGGTGTGCATTAGGGGAGGGAAGGGAGAATTATGCTCTTTCCCTGACAAGTGCCTGGATTTTACGGACTTGTAGTCCACTCTCCGTAAAATCGCAAACAAGAGAACCTGTCCATCAAATCCAAAGATACATAAAATAGATCTACGTAGAATCTAGAGTTTACTGTTCTACTATCATCTATAAATAAACTGCATGTTTACTATTAGGAAACAAAGTTGTAATTCTTTTATTTTAGCTTGGTTAATCTTCCCTTAAATACAGGATGATTACAAACACTCCGTTCAAACTTTAAAGGAAGATAAGGAACACTCAAATAAACCTTTTTTCGCTTATCAAAGTATGTCGTTTAACGATCCTTTGGTGAAATGGGGCGCTGTTGGGCTATTTTTCACAACGCGGATTTCAGACATGTAGAATGGGGCAATTCTCGGATTCTGAGATGGCTGACATGCATCTAGAGTTTAGAGCTGCCGATGGGAATGGAAGAGCTGAGTGTAAGATTGTATCGTGGACGGTAGCCTAAGATACCTGTGACGATCCACCCAACAATTGAGCGTTTGCACCGGCGACTGTGTGAAACGGGAACATTCCATGTAAGCATTCATGATACTGCTGTAAAGAATAAATTAATGTGATTCATACTTTATACCTTTAATGTATTTATCAACCAACAGCATCTTCTAACACCTAAGGGGGACGTCTTTGGACATACATTCATTAACAAAAAAGATATGTTTTTAGTATTCCCTACATCCCATTTAAAGTTTGGATTAAATAGTAAAAATATCATATTTGTTAGTTACGGTTATAGCGTAGCCACATCTTTATTTATTTTTCATTTAAAAATATGAGTGAAGAATGACCCTGGTCACGGGATGGCTCTGGATAGCTCAGTGGTTAGAGCATTGGCGTACTAAGCCAAGGGTCCCGGGTTCGATTCCTATGTTAAGGTGTAATTTTTCAATTAAAAAAACTTAAGGTTTGTACAGAGAGAGTTTCGTATCTTCGTTTATAAGATAAGTTTCTCAAAGCTTTGTCATCGATGTTGTCAGCGACTCCTTCTTACTGCAGCACACCATCACCTTCCGACATAGCTGAGTGAGGAGATTTGGCAACAATTAAACAAGGGAGAGATAAGCTAAATATTTTCTGCAGTTCTCAAAAAGGTGAAATTGGGTTGAGTTTATTTTTTCCATTCTGCTTATCCCAATACGGGTATTAATGCTAATCTCATGTTATAGGAGTCAAACCATTTATTTTGTGTGTTTTTACTGACCATTATGTTTATTTATTCATTTAATGTGTTAGCAAACCATAGTCTTCTAGGTCAAATTTATTATTTTATAATTTATAATGTTAACGAAAATCACCTTAAAATGTAACGAATGATTACATATTTATTGAAATCGTCTTTATAATTCGTAAACTTTTAATTAATCTTCAAAATGTTGGCCTCTGCAGATTATTGGCCAGAACTCAAATCAAAGAGTTTGAAACTTTAAAATTACTCAGACCTTAATACTTTCACCTAGAGTATTTTGAGATTGTACATTTATTTATTTGAGGTATTTAACAGCCACTTTCTGAACCGACTAATGTCAGCACACGATCATTTCTATGAGCGAGAGCGAAAGTGCATAACAATTTTGCTGAGAAAGGTATTTTCACATACGTTCCAGGGTTCTTTTAAACGCTACAATCAACATGGGACTGACAGATTTATTTCCCCTCCGAAGGAAGTTGTGCTATGGTCTTGAGAATGTATAGTAAGATTATATGACTGTAAAAAATTATAGATATCACAATACGAGTTTATGTCAATTCTGACTCTGGTTTTAACCTCAAATTTTCAATTCTCAGTTCCGATTCCTCAAGATTTACAATTTATATCCTTTTTCACACATCCAGCCGTACATTAAAAAATATCTGTTGATTTTGTATACACAATGCCCTAAGGTGGTTGAAAAAAGCTTTTAAAAAGTAGATGGTAAAAAAAACTTAAACAAAACAGACATGTTGGATTTACGTAAGAGTACTAGAAGACAAAGGTAATGTAGATTAATTTATAATCTTCCGATACTAATGTGAAAACGAAAACTAGCTAGTTGGTAAAGAATAAAGATACACAATTCTGATTGTGGTCATTTTGTTTAAATGTCAGAACCTTAATTTCTAACATTTGTGAGCTAAGAAATTAATAATAGAAAATCGTGATATTAATGTAGTAGTGTAAGAATCAAATGTTATGGGCAGTATGTTTGTAGTTTTTATATTAAGCACTATTTTGGTTAAAATAAATCAATTGATTATCCATTTATAACATAGTTTAATTTTATTTATATGGTGACCTCAATCTTTTATTTTATGTATCTAGCACCGAGTCTCACTACCCGTTCGGATTATACGCTTAAGAACTAATTACGCCAATGGATTAATAATGGGTAAGGTTAAATTTAGAGGATTTGCATTTGCGTGGAGGGAGAGTAAAAATCATTTATGAGAAACCAGCCCTAGTTCACCAGACAGAGATTCGAACTTAGATCTCCCCATCCTCAGCAGTTTAACTCAACACGAAACTAGCCCGTAGGCTACGTTACCTCAATATCTGTCAATGGTGTCCTGGAATTTAATGACAACTTTCTCTCTTCATTTAAAAAGTTTCTCATACATAACCCCTAAGCTCATGAGAGAGATTCAACAACTGGTAATATCACATTGTGAAGAAAAATAAACTCTATTTTTATACTGGAGCAATATTTTATTTCTTTGAGCAAAAAAAAAGTGTTGATATAAAAACTGAAAAACAATGGCCTTTTCTAGTGTCCCCTTCCATCTTACCTTAAGGGTTCCATATACTTTAAGTTTGGCCTTCATTGGAATCATAACAGTTAAAACTGAACTGAGTCTCATCCACACATTGCCAGATTTATATTTCAATCGCTTCACTTTCTTACTGTTTTGCTTCAGTCGCTCGCCACTCAGCACAATGGAAGAGACCGAATTGTTGTACTAATTGTTGTGTTCTTTATTAAAAGTGCTTCACAGGTCGTTTGTTAATCTCCTTTGCTAATAAATCACGATTTGCATTTGGGTCGATATTTTCTTCTTTTTTTAAACCACAATAATGTCGCAACAATTGTTTATTTTATATTTATTATGATAATATTAGCACTTTAATTACCATAACGCCTCCCTAACGATAACTTCAATCTAAGACAACCACTGAAAGATTTGACTGAGCCGTAATACACTCACATACTCGAATTTTACTGTCATTCAGTTGGACTGATTAGTTCAAAACTATATATATATATAAAAAAAATATACCACAAACAACAGTTAATCGTATCACCCACTATGTTGGCCGAATGGTTTATGTCGTTACTCTCAAAGTGACTGATGATGACGGGGATATTGAGGTTCGAATCTCAGTCGGATGTTTTGAGTTTTTTCAACATGTTTTTACACTTTCCTTACATTCAAATAAGGGTACAGTTCCTTTAAATATAACCTTCAAAATCTTTAAAACAACTATCGTTATTAGTACACAAGAGTATGACCCAAATGTTTAGTAATACGCGGTGCTAAAAAAAAACCTTTATCGTATCTGTCGAAACTGATAGGTCAGAAGTGAAAGCCAAACTGATAGTATATGGGGAGGAGGGGGGAGGGCTTTAATGAGGAGTGGGTCAGGGCTATAATCCTGGCGAGGTTTTTAAGGTATTTTTTAAAATAAATTGTTTCTTAACCCCCTCCACGTAAAACCGGGTACATTATGAATTAATTTAACCTTCCTACTGCAAAATATACGGCCAAACCGGAAGTCTAGAAATACTCTTGAGAGCGTAGAAAATGGTTCCCTTGGAGATGGATTAGATAATTACTTTATTTTTTGACTAGGCTATTATTTACATCATTATTTCTTCAATATCCAAACATTTTACGTAATGAGTAAAATTTTGTAACGAACCTTTATTTCCTTCACTTCTTTAAAGTGATATGAAGTTAGAGATGTTGATAGGGTCCATAAAATAAAACAATATGCCATAACTTTGGTGCTTCAGTTCACGCGGCACGTAACTTACGTTCAGGGGCTGCAAATTTATGACTTTGAAAGAAAGTGATGAAAGAGGAGACAATTTAAAGAAAATGGTACGTGTAAAAGTCGATGAAAGACTTGAGGTATAAAGAAGAGTATGAGAAAAACATGAGCTTGCATTAATAACACTTTTAATAAAAATGTATTCTTAAAGGCGACTAAAATGTGTACATATAAATTTCTGAAAAATACAAAATATATAAGTTTGAGGTTCCGTTTTGTTTAAGGTGGGGATTCAGCTGGTGATGCTCATTTACATAGGATGAACGACACGTGGGTAGGTGACCTGGCGGTCTAGGGGTAAGGTGTCGGACTTCTGTGTTGGGGGTCCGGGGTTCAATCCCCGGTCCCGGCACAGAGTTATCTGATTACCAAACCCTTCCTTCACCTCTGACAAGACTATCTTGTGAATGTGGGGAATACCAGGCCTCCACCGTGGTTCGGATCCCACGTTAAACTGTAGGTCCTCCATCTCATCTCACACCTACCATTACACATTAGCGTAAGTGCGTATAACCCGAACGGGTAGTAAGACGCGGCGCTAATAATAATAATACAAGTCTTGTCAGAGGTGAAAGAAGGGTTTGGCAATCAGATAAATCTGTGCCGGGACAGAGGATTGAACCCCGGACCTCTGCTCAGAAGTCCGACACCTTACCCCTAGACCCCCAGCTCACCGTTCTTTACTTATTAAAACTGAGATATGAAAACTCCTTAAGATATGTGAAACAAAGTAATGCACATTGTTGCAGAAACATATGCTTATCCCACCAAAGAGCATAAATGAAATCATATTCATTGTTACAGAAATATATTGAGTAATAAGAAACATCACTGTTCACTAAAGACCATTAAAAATACACTCCCCCTTTTTCAGACCTCCCCTTAAAATATATATTTGCTTATTGCTAGGAATTTTGTGTTCTATAAAAATTATATTGCGGATAAAAGTGTTTTATTATTTTAAATAGATAGTCTTACAATTTTGTAATAGTAATTTATTTCATATTTCAACGGAGATATTATTAAAATTGTAAGTATCCGTTTATGTAAAGTAGGCTACTCGCCAAGCCACTTATCCAGAAAAATATATGTATATTTATGTGCCAATTTATTTATAATATTAAACAGATTCTAGAACAGATTTAAAAAAAAACAGCAATTTTTTCTCTTTCAGCCCCTATGTAAACTACCATTAATTTTAAGATCGGAGGGATAATTCAAAAACTCTTATGAAAACTTTTAAACATTCAAGTTTCATCCCGATAGTAAAACAGTTTCAACTCCGGCCAAGATTCAAATAGACAGAAAGACAGACAGACAGACCATATCGCGTAAACCAATTTTTTCGAACTCGGCCATGAAACGTCAACATCCATTAAAATCTGGAACTATATTTTTACGATTACAATCTTCCTCTCTTTGAGGAGTAACGAGAAAGTAAATACAGAAAACTCTTGATTTTTTTTTAATAATCCAATAAGTTAAAAGATCATCTCTATGGTCTAGTGGTCAGAGTTCTTGACTACAGATCCAGAGGTCCCGGATTCGATCCCCGGCTCTTCCAGATTGGCATTGAATCAATGGGTCAGGAACGGGGTCAGTTATGCATCGTGAGGACAAATGAGGAGCTACAGCTCTGGTCTAGAGAACTTAGATAATAATAATAATAATAATAATAATATTTAGCACCACGTCTTACTACGGTCTAGGACAACTGGGCGCCGCCAACCAGGCGCGGCCAACTGGGCGCCAGGACAGCTGGGCGCTAAAATAAAACTTTTTTTTATTTATTTATTAACTTATGCAATTTTTTAGAATAAAAAATGCACCATTTTTTCATATTTTTTCAATTAAAATTAAAAAGTGATGGATACAAACTAAATTTGAACTTTTTTTAATTAATCATATTTTTCAGCGCAACATCATATATTTTTCTTGGAGTATTTAAAAAAATAATCTTAGTAGAGGAAACTTAATTAATTTATATTATAAAGTTAGTCTATTTGATATAGTAAAATTTCGAAAAAAAATTCCACAAAAAATGAAAAATAAGAATTGTGCGCAAAATAAACCACTAAAGAGGTATAATAAGTAGCATTTATGTGCATCCCTATGTAAAAATTAAAATAATATCGCCGATATTATAATACCTTCAAGCTATGACTTATTTCTGGTGCAGGTGCGACGAGATTTGGTTTGTTTATTCTTAGAAATCCCCCCTCCCCCATTATTATTACTTTTCTCTTATCCAGTTCATAGATATGCGGTGCAAGTGTTACGAGCTTTTATTTGCGTATTCTTAGAATTCGCCCACTCGACCCATTACCATTACTTTTTGCTTCTTCATTTCATTAGGTTTCGTCAACCAGAGTGGTTTGGACGAAATGGAACAAAAAATCGTGTCACAACGTGACAAACAGAAGTACGTAGACCATGGGTTTCTATATGTTTTTGATAAATTTAGTGTCGATGGACAGATCAAATTTTGGAGATGTGAAGGAAAAAACAATAATTGCTAGGCTAGATTACATACAAGAGGAGAAGAAGTGGTTTTAAAAAGAAAAAAGTGGGGTGTGTTTTTTGTTTTTACTCATCACTTTTTAATTAAAAAGAAAAAGAACATTGCAAAAAAGTGATTTTTTAAAAAAGGAAAAAAGTGGGTTTACTTTTGGCGCCCAGCTGTCCCGGCGCCCAGTTGTCCCGGCGCCCAGTTGTCCCGGCGCCCAGTTGTCCCGGCGCCCAGTTGTCCCGGCGCCCAGTTGGCCGCGCCCAGATGGCCGCGCCCAGATGGCCGCGCCCAGTTGTCCGGATTCGGTCTTACTACCCGTTCGGTTTATACGCTTTATGCACTAATTACTCTAATGGATTAGGAATTGGGAAGGTTGAATTAGAGGAAGTGAACCCGCATTTGCGTGGAGGGAGAGTGGAAAACCATTTAGGAAAAACCACCCCCAGTTCACCCGACCGAGATTCGAACCTCGATCTCCCCGTCCTCAGCAGTAGAGCTCAACACGACAAGCGCGTTTGCCAACTACGCCACCGAGGCGGGTAAAACTTAGATTAACGGCTGGATGGTTCGTTGTGCTGACCACATGACACCTTCTACTCGCAAATGTTGGCACTATCTTTTCCAACATGTGGCGGTCACTCCGGTCGGTAGATCTGGCTTGAGGACTGAAGTCATGGAGTTTTTTAATGTACCTGATTTATTAGTTCATATTAAGTGCTTTTGTTCACTTAAAATCGTGTAGGTAATTTAATTTGTTACGGCTATTCCATAAAATTAGGGTTTTTGATAGCTCGACATGGGCCCGGGCCGGGATTTTTTTTTTAAAGGAGGACATGAAAACTTCACCAAAAGTTTTTTTATGATTGTGATTTCAGTGTCCAGAGTTTAATTTAAATCGGTAACGAAAGGATGTTTCCATTTAAATATTTTTAATTACTACGTCCAACACAGGGGTTATTAACGGGCTAATCTATGGGGTAAGGATGAAGGAGGGAAGATGTAGGAAATTTACAGACACACGCGTAAAAAGGGTATGAGAAAAACTGATCAGTCATATGTAGAAAACCACACAAGACGGTCAGCCTCTTGTTTTAGTGGTCAGAGCCCCTGGTTAACAATCTTAAAGTACCGGGTTTAATTCCCGGTGGTACCATAGGTATTTACCGAAAGGAAAACTATTCCTATGTTCACCGTGGTCTGGTTAGTTATTTTTAAACTCACTTCGGTGGCCGCATGGTCTAACGCGCTACTCTCGCAGTAGACTGGACAGCCGACGCTGGGGAGATCAAGGTTTGAATCTTGGTCGGGTGTACCGAGAAAATAGTTTCCTACTCTCCCTCCACGCAAATGTGAATACACTTCCTCTAAATACAACTTTTCTCATCTCTAAAACTATTAGCGTAATTAATATATAAGCATTTAACCCGAATGATTAGTAAGACACGGTGTTAAAAAAAAGTTAGGTTTAAAAATTATATTATTTCCAAAATTACTACCATTACGTCATCTCAATGTGGGTACGACGTGTAGACAACCTCCAAGGTGTACCCTGGGTAACGGTCTGTTCTCACAGAGCGGCTGTCTATACACGCAGGCGACAGAACTAGATACGGTATTTCTCACGGACAAAATAATCTGCCATACGCTTAAAAATAAAACTCCGAAGGTCTCGGGAGTGAAAGAGATTGAGATTTAAACGGTGAAGCCTTTTAAGAAGTTTAGCTTCAAATTTTGGCTTTAACTTTCCCGTAATTTGGCATTCACTATATATTAGAAGCCGGGTGCTAGAAACTTCGCTAATAGTGAATACAAACAAAACCAAATAACTCTTGTTGAATAATTAACCAACTCACCCTTCTCCCACAAAAATAAAAAGTAATAAACGTAACGGAAATCCCTTTATTACCATCGTTATTAGATAGCGCTCAGGTAGTAATTAATGACGTCATATTGTTGAGAGGGATGTTGGGGCAAATATCAAATGAGATTTTATTTCTAAGTATTAATCAACAAATTATTGATTTAAAAAAACCTCTCCCTCTCCTTAATCTCGGAATAGATTTCTTGCTAGTTCTTGACTTTATTACAAATGGAAATGTAGAGCACCTTTTAGAAAATAGAAATACAATTTTCCGGCCAAAATTTAAAATATCTTATTATACGCTTGATATTATTTTATAGGTATTGATAATCTCTATCAAAGTTTACAGCTACAGATTACTCTATCTGACGTATGGATACATGAAAGTAGATTTAGTAACTTATCTAACTAATAACCCTTCCCATGAAAATTGAAGTGTAATGGCTTTGTCTAAGGGATAAGGATGAAAAAAATAGTTTAAAAGGCGTACACCTTTATCGTTGCGTTAAGAGAGTAAAATATAAACTTGGTATTTAAACATATTTTTTATCACCGCATCTTACTACCTGTTCAGTTTTTAAGCATATATGATCATTAATCTAATGTGGTAGGGATGAGAAAGGGAGCATTTTAGAGGTGATCTGGCAGCATTTGTATGGAAGATGAGTGGGAAACAATTTACGAAAAATCCCCCATCAGCAAACCCGACCAGGATTCGAACACCAATCTCCCAGTTATCAACAGGTCAATCCGACACGAGATTGATTCTTTAGATCGTTCAGTCACTGCAGTGGATAATATTAATGTTAAAACCAAATGTATTACAACTAATAAAAATGACAATTTATGTTTGTTAAGACTCAGAATATGCAAAAAAAGAAGAGGAAAACTTCAATTCACACGACTGCAAAACAATCCAGTAAAGATCGTTTGAGAGTGCCCGAGAGCATTGTTTTAAGACAAAAAGCATTCATAAGATATTCATTGATGTCTTTTGAGACTTGAAAGTGTATTCAAGTAGCGAAGTTTAAGAGGGGATAAGAAGAGAAAGAGGCGACTTATGTCTTTGCCAGGATATCTAGTTTCTCATTTCGAGATGCGGCAGAGCGTGAACAATATTGCTCTTTTACCTCCAGCGACTTAAATTGTTTCAGAAAGATGAGATGTAGACTTTCTGGAGGGTTCACTCTTGACTTTGAGTGTGTAAGACTGGAATTATTTACGGTAAAGTCCCAACCATTGAATATTGCCACTGCAATCCTCATAGTGATTAGCTTATACTATTGCCCATTTCACAAACTGGGCAAAAAGTGTATTAGCTATTGCCCATTTCTGGAACTGGAAATTATTGTACTAAGAAGAAGCATTGTCCTAAATTGTTTTCTTAACCAATACTTTAAATTTTAAAAAACTTTTTCAAATATTATGCTATAAATATAAAATATTAACACCACGTAAGATTACGAATTATTTGTATGAAACTTTATTTTTCGCAACCTCAAGCCTAGAGTTATTATTATTAGCACCGCGTCTTACTACCCGTTCGGGTTATACTCACTTACGCTAATGTGTAATGGTAGGGTGATTGTGAGATGAAATGGAGGACCTACAGTTTAACGTGGAATCCCAACCACGGTGGAGGCCTGGCATTCCAAACATTTACAAGTTGTGATTAATACACGTCTTGTCAGAGGTGAAGGGAGGGTTTGGTAATCAGATAAATCTATGCCTGGACCGGGGATTGAACCCCGGAACCCCCACACAAAGGTCTGACACCTTACCCCTAGACCACCAGGTCACCTCAAACCTACAGTTAATCTCGATTTCATAAATAATTTAGGTTTGATTTCCAACCAATCTAGTGCGGGCAAAGTTGACTTTTTTTAAAGGTTTTTTTATGATTGTGTTGGCTACGGTAGAAGTTTTTTAATTATTTTAAATACTATATATAATATTTATACATATATTACATTGGATGGGTAAACCCGGTTGTGTGTTGTGCAAAATGACGGTTTATAAGACTCAAAAATTATCTGGCGCTACACTTTAAAAATATTAATTTCTAAAAAAAATAATTACTTGCTATGGTGGCCACATGGTGTAAGGCTTCACTCTCGTGTTAGACTAGACTGCCGATAACATAGAAATCGGGGTTCAAATCCCGGTCGGGTGCACTGAGAGTAGCTTTTCTAAAAATTGTTTTCCACTATCCCTCCACATAAATGCAGGCACATTTTCTCTAATTTGATCATTTGTTTATTAAAGTAATTAGTTAATATGAGTGTAGCCTAAACAGGTAGTAGTAATACGTGGTGTTAAAAATAAGATGTGTAAAAGATAAAAAAAAAAGTACTCTCTCTATTAGACTCATAGCTTAGAGAGTCTACGTAGCCCACTTAAAAGATTTACTTTTGATATGTTAATGAGTATAAATGTGTTTTTATAATAATAATAATAATAATACTTAGTACTGCGTCTTACTACCCGTTCGAGTACTAATTACGCAAGTGGTTTAGGAATTGGGAAGGTTGAATATAGAGGAGGTGAGCCCGCATTTGCGTGAAGGGAGAGTGGAAAACCATTTAGGAACCACCCCCAGTTTATCCGAGCGAGATTCTAACCTCGATCTCCCCGTCCTATACACGAAACTAGCACGTTAGCTAACTACGCCGCCGAGGCGGGTGTGTGTTTTTTTGTAAGTTTGTCAGAAATCGTTAGTGTAAAGTCTCATGTACAACTTCTTTTCTCTTAATGCTAAACTGAGTTGAGAGTTTATAATCATAAGAAGCTCTGAATTGCCTCATATCTTCATTCCGACAAGTTTGTTTTACATGCATTTGTTTGAAAGTCTGGGAAATAGTCTACATACGAAACATTTTATAAAACTCCTTTACACAACAAGAGAAATGCTTCTGCTTTAAGTTTATTTGATCTATTTCTCCTTTCTACCGTTTGTTTTCGTAGAAACCCGTATGATGTAGGAGCAAAGAAACATCCTTGGTAAATATTTGAAAATAATATGAAATAATGTTTATTTAGTCACAATTTATTTTGATAATATTAAAAACAACTATAATAAACATACTATTAAGCTTAAGAGGTCATCTCACCAGCAGGATAACACCTAGCTTAAGTAGTAACCTAATTCGGTGGTCGAATGGTCTAAGGCATCCCTCTCGCAATAATCTGGATTGCCGATGGTGGCATGATTGGCGTTTGAATTACAATCAGGTGTGATGTTATTTTTTTCTTATTTGGTTTTTCTACTCTCTCATCAAGCAAATTCGGGTATAATTCTTTTAAATTAAACCTTCCAGATCCCTAACACATTAGTGTAGTTAGTATATTTGCGAATAACCCGAATGGGTAGTAAGACGTGGTGCTAAAATAAAAGGTTAGGTAGTACATTTCGAACCAGACGTCGTAGTGTAGCGCGGTTATTTCTATAAAATTGAAAATTAATTATTTTAAAATGAGACAAAAAACTATTTCACTGATTCCTCGGTCACGGCACAGATTTATCTGATTGACAAACCCTTCCTTCACCTCTGACAAGACATCTTGTGAATGTGAGGAATGCCAAGCCTCCACCGTGGTTCGGATTCCACGTTATTTCGGATTCCACGTTAAACTGTAGGTCCTTCATTTCATCTCGCAATCACCCTACCATTACACATTAGCGTAAGTCCGTATAATCCGAACGGGTAGTAAGACGCGTTGCTCTTAGCGACGTTGCCTACTTGGAGATTTTGAAGCTATTTGGCGAAGCGGGTTGCATCTTAGCTTGATGCACCTAAGCAGTCTAAGCACTATCACACTTAGATTCTAGTGTACACAATATAAAGAGAGGGTAGAAAATAATAAGTTCACCCTGAGAAGGTTTGTGTCTATGTGCTGATAACCCATACTCTCTTCCTCTGACAAGTTTACACAATCACTTTATATTTGTACCTTGAAAACATTGAATTGCTTTTTAATTTTACTTTTTTCATTCTAGATAGACAGATGCTACCACGGAATTTTTAAATCTACCTCCTGACAGGAAGATTCTAACAGGCGTTTCGTGATCAAGAATATAAACCGAGTTCTAAAGGATTTATAAAAATATATTTACAAAAAAAACTACTTAAATATAAAAAAAATGTGACACTGGGGACTATTTTTGAATTATTTAAGTATGTATGGTTTATGTTTCAACTTTATATCTTTAAAACTCGCTAAATAGAGCGTAAATTCACTAACATAGGAAATCTTATCTTGACTAGCCGTGACGTCACAGATAGGCTTAGTCCCTAAGTACACAGAAGTATAGCTTTATTTAGGACTATAAACATTTTTAACTTTGAACATTTCCCTTAAACAATAGACACACACACATTTTCGAAATTATCAGTTTAAAATTTAAGGCCATCATCTCCTTTAATAAAAAAATTAAAATTCAAGAAGCGCTTCCTTAAGGAGCAGACTAATTGAAGTAACTTTTCCAAGCATTCATGTTTATTAGAAAGACTTTAATTAAACCCATATTTAATGTTGAGGATTATTTAAAACTAACCCGCCTCGGTGGCGTAGTTGGCTAACACGCTTGTCGTGTTGAGCTCGACTGCTGAGGACGGGGAGATCGAGGTTCGAATCTCGGTCGGGTGAACTGAGGTGGTTTTTCCTAAATGGTTTTCCACTCTCCCTCCACGCAAATGCGGGTTCACTTCCTCTAATTCAACCTTCCCAATTCCTAATCCAATAGAGTAATTAGTACTTAAAGCGTATAACCCGAACGGGTAGTAAGACGCGGTGCTAAAAAAAATATATTTAAAACTAGCGTAGATCAGTCTGGATTAACTTTATTTATTATAATGTATTAAGTTAATTAACATGGTTTTATTTTGATTTTGTATAATGATGTGCACCTTTTATATCTGTCCGGTTTGTTTCATTATTCCTCAATTGGTCGTACGGGCTACGGCGTCAGGCTCATAATGAACTCTATTACTGGTAATGAAAGAAATATAGGATATATGTTCACATATCAGCTAGTACGATAGAAGTTGTTTTTTCTATCTGTGGTTTATCAACCCATTCGCCCAAAGTTTCGGGTGTATTTCCTCTAAGTTACTATACCAATCTCTATAGCTTAGAATAAGTTTGTATTGACCTTGGTGTTGAACGTATATCAATAACAAACACTCCCCTTTTCCCCTCTTACAAAGCATTGTTAAAGTTTAACAGGCTACATTAATTTATTGAATGAAAATTAAAAAACGCTAAGATAATTTATTTTATGTTTAATTTTAGGTCACAATTTAAAAATTCTTAAGAAGATATTGATATTTATGAAGAAACAACTAAGTTTAAAATTTCAAAATATTCTCTAAAAGTTTAATATCAAGTTAATATATAGTATATATTAATTTACTCATTTATATAATCCTCTGATATAGTAGTCAACCCTGTTGTGCACCATTAAATAAAAATCACACTTGACTACTCCAAGTTAACTTTTATGCTTTAATAGATTTAGGGAAGAAAAACGTATGTTTGGTGTAGAATAATTATAAAAGCGGCTTTTAAATATCAAATCATTGATGAAATACACCTTCACCACATTTATTTTGTATCAAGACATATATTACGTTAATGTTGTTATTTGGAACGGCATCCGTTTGCTTTTGTATCTTAGATAATAATAATTATTATTATTATTAATGGAATGCCAGGCCTCCACCGTGGTTCGGATTCCACGTTAAACTGTAGGTCCTTCATTTAATCTCACAATCACCCTACCATTACACATGAGCGTAAGTGCGTATAACCCGAGCGGATGGTAATACGCGGTTATTATTATTCTTAGCACCGCGTCTTACTACCCGTTCGGGTTATACGCACTTACGCTAATGTGTAATGGTAGGGTGATTGTGAGATTAAATTAAGGACCTACAGTTTAACGTGGAATCCGAACCACGGTGGAGGCCTGGAATTCCCCACATTAACAAGAAGTCTTGTCAGAGGTGTAGATACTAATTAGGTAAACTAGTATTTAAAAGTCTAAAAACGCTTTTATGAAAGGTTTAGTAACTTAAACGTAAAAGGTAACCAGACACACTGGTCCAATTGAGAAATGTTTTTAGTATTCTTATAGACGAGACTGTGGCTCATTTTTAATTATTCAACTTTAAGATATCGATGTTTTACTGTGTAATTATTTATTACAATTTACATCATGATGTTTTTATCTAAGAACGTTTTTAGTAAATCATTAAATCTATGTTTAGAATTTATTTATATTCATAGCAAAAATGCTTTATTAAAAATACACAAAATTAAAATAGTTGCATTAGACCTAGGTTTTTTAGTTTGCCTTACATCAAAACCTTACTAAACATTATTTAGTTTTTATTTGGAATATTTACAATTTTAAAATAAATTAATATCAAAATGTTGTATATATATATATTAATCCTACAAGATAACAGAATTTAAATTTATTGTTTAAACCTCTAAATTGCGACCTAATCAAATTTGTGGTCCCTTTTCCTGACCCTGGTTGAGATCAAATAGCCCAAGCTTGTAATTCTATCTTCACATTATTTTTGTTTTTTATTGGAATTAATCGGAAAGCTAAGTTTATACTAGAATTAAAAATCAGAAAAATAAATATAAGCCTAAAGCTGAAAAGAAATTAATTTTTTTCCCCCGTTTCCTGTCTCGTTCCCGAGGGAAATTGATATTTCCTACCCGAAATTTCCACACAATTGTACATACTTCATCGTATCATCCATTACAGTTTGGAACAATATTTAAAAATATATATCACTAAACTTTAATAAAATCCGTTTCTCTCTAAAAAAATATATACATCCACTCTTATTTATCATTTAAAAAAAGCGTTCCCGAAAAAAACTATCCAAACAAATAATTTAAAAAATTACATTTTTCAAAAATCCATCCCCAGTAAAGTATCCTTAAATGGATCCGTGAAAGAAAAAAACCCACTTTTAATTGGTATGTAAAGTCCGTTTACGATAGGTTTTTACCTGGATGACAATTCAAAAATCATATGTTTAGGTTTTGGGTTGCCAACACTTGTAAAAGATCACTGTTTTGTTATAAATGTAAAGATATTTAATTACCTGTTATATATTACATTTAAAATAACGTAAACTTAAGTTTTCTCATACTCTTTTATTTTTTTAAATAATTTCTTTTTGTCCAACTCGAAACAATATTTTAAATATAATTAAAAGTACTTATTTTTTGTTTTGGAACGTTAATGATTTTGTGTAATACGGTGCATACATCAATACCTTTTAATACAGGCATCGTATTTACTTGGAAAAGAGAAAATTGTTGTCATTTTTTTACATACAATAAATGATTTTAGGATTATTTTATCGTATTTTGAAATATTTAACTGAATAAAATATTTGTATCCACTGCGTGTCCGCATCATTGTAAAAAAACTAATTTACCGCTATGTTCAACCATATGGTTTAAATTCGTCAGTCGCCATTTTGAAGCTATGTTCGTTAGAAGTTTTTGTGAAAGCTGTGTGAATATATGATTTAAGTGGAATAAAACAATAAATAAACTTTGTGTCCGTCCTCAAATAAATATATAAATAATATTGACCTAAATTACCGTGGTTAACTATCATATTAATATATTACCATCTGTTTTCATTACAGTGATCCAAAGTGATAGATTTCAGCTGTTGGCGTAGTGATATATTAGGGACTACTTCTAGTAACATTTTGAGCGGTCATCCAAGTAAACTTAGGTCATGAATGAATTATAATTAATTCCCCAGACATACTGTTTAAAAAACAACGTTTAAAGCCATTTTCAAAAAAAAATTGAATTTTCAAAGATCTGTTATTACTAAACTAGCATTAACTTTAGATTTGGAGTCCAAATCACGATTTATCCTCAAGATATGACCATAAAAAAAGAAGATAAATATACATTTAGAACAAACTGAATCAGGCCATTTTTTTTTAGTCCCAGGTATAGACATAATGCAAAAAAAAAAATGTTTGAGTTCAAGGAAATATAGAACGTTAAGATCCATCATAATATTGAGGTAAAAAAGTTCATGATGATATACAATATTTTCTCCAAACGAGAAAGTAGATAATAAGACCTTTAATTTTTAATGTACAACTTTACTTCTTTTTTTAGCTAAAAAGAACACACCAGTTTCAGTCTGTTGAGGCACAACACATTATTTTTCTTATAATCGTTGCTATCAGTCTTTTTAACACTTTTTTGCAAGTTCTTTCTAAGCTCACGTTTTTCTTTTTGTCTATTTTCTTTGTCTTCTTATTTGCCGTCACAAAGGGCAGGGAATGGCATCTTTCACTCGGATCTTATTTAGTGTTCTACGAGCTCCTCAATCTTGAGAACAATGGGGGAAAAGGTCAAGACAAGATCACACAGAGATATTCGTCTGCGGAATGTTGTCAATTGTGGTATATCAGAAATGTTTGGATAGGAATGTAATAAAGTGGTTCTGTTTACTTCTCTGTGTCACTTATAAATATTGGCAAGTCAACTTGAAAATTTAAAAAGAAACTGTAGAAATATGAAAGTTTTTCTGTAATTGCATGTAACTTATTCATTAAGACACTTCATTTAATCATACTTATACTTTACTATATGTCATTTAGAACTCAAATGTTCATTGCCGCACTTGCTGAAGTACGCCACCTATCCCTATCTTAAGATAGTTATATCCAGGCCACATCATTATACCCTATTCCCTATTCATATCTAGTTCATCTCATTACAATTACGTATACCTATCCTTAAATCTATCACGTTCCCCTCACTACACCTCTTCTCTTTCAGGTCCATTCTAATGTTACCTTCTCATCTGGGTCTAGTTGGTCTCTTCCCATTGGCTGTACCAGTCAATACTCTGAACACGGTTTTAGTTTCTTCCATTCGCACTGGATGCCCTGCCCATCGTAGCTTACGAGATGTGATTACCCTAGAATTGTCTGGTGATGAGTTGTGTAACTCATCATTATGTACTATCCTCCCATCTACACTGTATGCATCCCATTTTAGACCAAATATTGTGTCTATAATAATATTTATAACCCCAGATAATTGAAGTAAAATTATTAAAACAGGTTTATCAGAGAAAAATCTTGTAGGATTTAGTAACGTAATAATCCAGACCACGAGTTCCTGTGACAGATTTTTTTTATATATCTATTGTGTAACTGATAATTGCACACATCCATCATCGACTTTTCCTTAAAAAATAATAAATAAAGTATGATGTTGGCTACTAGACGTAAGCCTACTTGAAAATGTATGTAATAGAGCATCGACGCAATAAGCCAAAAGCCTCGGATTGTATTTCCATGTCGTTAAAACAGTTTTTTTATAACGTATCCACGCGTTCAAACACAAAGTGTAGACCATGAAAACTGTCGCTCTCCCCGACATTGTTAACGAACCACGTCTCACCTAACATTGTTTATCTTCAAGTTTGCGTTGTGGTCTGAGAAAAGACAATAAAATAAAAAAAGGTTAATCGAAATAGAGGGAAAAAATTAGCGGGTGCCCTGGTGGTCTAGGGATAAGGTGTCGGACTTCTGTGCTGGGGGTCCGGGGCCCAATCCTCTGTCCTGGCACAGACTTATCTGATTGCCAAACCCTTCCTTCCCCTCTGACAAGAAGTGTATTAATCACAACTTTGTGAATATGTGGAATGCCAGGCCTCCACCGTGGTTCGGATCCCACGTTAAACTGTAGGTCCTCCATTTCATCTCACAATCAGCCTAACATTACACATTAGTGTAAGTGCGTATAACCTGAACGGGTAGTAAGACGCAGTGCTAATAATAATGATATTAGTCTATAGCTGTACTTATTACGCCAGTGATTTCAGGGATTAGGAAGGCTATATTTATATGAAGTGTACCCGCATTTACGTGGAGGTAGGGGGAAAAATTATTTTTTGACAAAAAACTTCAGTATACCCGACCGAGGTCCGAACCTCGATCTCCCCGTCATCGGCAGTCTAGTTTATTGCAAGAATAGCACGTTATACCATGCGTCCACCGAAACATGTAGCTCTAAAATTGATTCGAGTCTTTTTAATGGACATTTCAGTGACCCTCCTTGCACAGGCAGCGGACGAAGGTAGGTTTAAGGGGATTGGGGTAAAACGGTAGAGGAGTTCTGACTTCACTTTCTATGGCTTGGGTTCAAGTGGATGTTAACTTGACGTCACGTTTTCATAGGGGCGAACTTAAGAGGTTTTTCTTAACGCACTTGAGTGCAAGTTAGAGTATTACTATACCTCAGTCCCTGAACTTAAGACCTGTAAAATGAACCATTTCCTACCATCTTTCGACTTGTTTAAGTACCACAATTTCTAACTGCGTATTACAATTCTTTCGGAACTGTAGCTTGATTTTGGTTGGCAGAACAGTTTAGAAAATCTAAACATATTTCTTATACGGCAAACAATGGAATCATTTTAATATATTATTTGTGTTATTTTATAGGTATTGATAATATCTATCAACAGTGATAGCTGCAGACAGCATTTACTTTCAGTATGAATATATTAAAAATGTTTCAGTAGCTATAGTAGCTACCATATACTCTTCTTGCTACCCAAAGTTAGGGTAACTGCATTTTTGGAACATTAAAAATATTTTTTTTTTTAAGTTTTATATATCTCAAGTTAAAGTTTACTTTGGTTCATTCATGAGTCAAACAGTCGTACTCGTATATTCATGGGGAAAATAACACCTATCCTATACACCGATATGTTTGACAGGAGTTAGGTCTGTTATTGAAAAATCTTCCCTTGCCCTCTTTCATCCGTAACGAATAATTTTGTCGGTTCGTTTGTTATAAAAGGTTGGAAACCTGTGGACTAGTTTATCTCGTACACAAGCTTACTGTTTTTTGTGTTGTTTTTTTTCAAGTTTAGTCCATGCACGGTGTTAACAAGCGTACACGCATGAACAGCTAGTACCGTTTGGGATTATCACATGTCACACATAGGATTAGACACGCAGTTAACGTGCTTGATTCTGACACGAAGCATTGACACTTTTTTTTATATATGTATGTTATGTTTACCACGAACTGTTACCAGTCTTTCAGCTTGATGCTATTGCAGTACTTTCATCAACATTTAAACACACTTCAGTGGTCTCATGGTCTAAGGTGCTACTCCCATGATAGACTAGATTGCTGATGACGAGGAGATAGAGGTTATTATTATTATTATTATTATTATTATTATTATTATTAGCATCTCGTCTTACTACACGTTCGGGTTATACGCACTTACGCTAATGTGTAACGGTAGGGTGATTGCGAGATTAAATGGAGGACTTACAGTTTAACGTGGGATCCGAACCACGGTGGAGGCCTGGCATTCCACACACTCACAAGTTGTGATTAATACACGTCTTGTCAGAGGTGAAGGAAGGGTTTGGTAATCAGATAAGTCTGTGCTGGGACCGAGGATTGAACCCCGGACCCCCAGCACAGAAGTCCGACACCTTGCCCCTAGACCACCAGGTCACCGACGAGGTAGAGGCTAGAATCTCGGTCGGGTGTACTGAGGGTGTTTATTTTCTAAATGGTTTCCCACACTCCTTTCGCAGGTATACATCAAATAATTTTTCAGTAGAAATATATGTTTAATTTTCTTCACATGTTGATATCAACAGTTATTGGAATATCCGTAAAGGTTGTCCTGGAATTTAATGACAACTTTTTCTCTTTCATTTAAAAAGTTTCTTATCTAATACCACTATGCTTATGACAGATATTCAATAACTGATGATATCACCATGTGAAGAAAATCAAATTCTGTTTCTACTGGAGCAGTATTCTATTTATTCTGGTCAAGTTTTGCTTTATAAAACCTACAAAAACACTTAACTTTTCTCGCGTCCCCTACACTCACACCTTAATCACCAGGTTGTTGAAAGCAATATAAAAAAAAGGTTGTTAGACACACAATTGGTCTTTGACATTGCCAAGATTATTGAGGCGTTTTTCTTAAAACAATGACTATATTCTTTGTACATTTTGGTTTGAATCCCAGTGACAGGGGTAATATTACAGCAGACCCAAATTTAAAGAAAGATTCAACCACCAAGAATTGAAGTTTGATACTTGGGCTATCTCGATTGATTTGATTCCATTTATATAGCTGGATTTATTTTTCTACAAGAAAACCATAACAAACTTTTTCAAAAATAAAAAAATTCCGACGTAGATCTCTACCCGTTCGTGCAATCCACAAACAAACAAACAAAAACGCCGTGTGGCATATGGGTCGTGGAATAGGGAGAATGAGGGGGGTGACTCTTCTTTTAGAAGTGGTTTACAAATATCCCAAGTGGCGATGAAAAGTGCACGTTAAAAATTTACCATGAAATCTAAAAAAAAAAAAGTGTGGTAGAGAAGGGTAGAGAAAGCCCGGAAGAGTCGTCAACGCACGTAGCGGTTTTGGGGCAACTATGGGTGACTCATGAGGGTTGGGTGAGGGAAAGGGAGGGTGAAGAGACACGTGTTTATGTGGCGTGTTTACCTCGCACTCCTCTGAACAAACAAGTCCGGTCAGTGATGCACTACTCCATAGCGCCCGCGGGCAAAAGCGGCATAGCTCCACACTCTCTCGGGTAGTCACACGGTCTAAGACACCAGACTCGCAACAGACTAAAGTGCCGTTTACGGGAAGGTCGAAAGTTAAATCTAGGCCAAGTGCACTGGGATAGATTTTCCAAATGTGATCCATCCTTCCGCACACTCTCCACGCGCTAATGCTGATGCACGTACTTTAAAACTACCCTCCTTATCCCCACAACTTAAATTAAAAAGTTAATGTTAGGAGTTTTTTAGTTTTTTTACCAGTGCATCTTAGTACCCGTTCGGGTTTGAAGCATCTGTAGGGATGAGGAAAGTTGAGTTTATAAGAAGTGTACCAGCATTTACATGTAGGGAGAGTGGAAAAACCATGAGGAAAAATACCCCTCAGTTCACCCGACCAGGACACGAACCCCATCTCCCTAAATACTAGTAGTTTTTAGCTGTCATATAAGGAAGGCCCATCATGTAAAAATATGAGCGCTTTTTTTTTGGTGCCTGATGCTGTTTGGGTTCTGAAACAAACAAAGGATAAAGGGGGGGGGG
>CABFOW010002615.1:0-21366 GCA_902141385.1 Timema californicum | reverse complement strand
CCCCCCCCCCCCCCCCCCCCCCCCCGTGGGCTCGGTTTGTCAGGATAGATTGCGGGAGAGATTGGGTTGCAGGCAAGGTAGTTGTGCGGGTTCTAAATAATATGTAAATATACGAATTTTGGTTTAGTAGTAGTTATTAAAAGATAATACAAAATGTGATGTAGATGAAAGATAAAGAAATGAAGAGACTGGACGCCTGCGCTCGTAGAAGAACTGGCTTAACGTGCGGCCGAAGGAAGCACAAGTATTTTTACAGTTTTTATAGAAATGACATCATTTTGGCCGAAATAAATCAAATATTTATCTTGTAGCAACGTAAAGTTTAGTTTTCTGAACATGCTAATATCAACAGATCTTGAATATCTGTCAAGGGTGTCCTGGTATTTTGTCAAAACATTTTAAATAAAGAGAGAACGTTTTGTCAAAATTATAGGACACCCTTGACAGATATTCAAGATCTGTTGATATTAGCATGTTCAGAAAACTAAACTCTACGTTGCTACTGGAGAAATATTTGATTTATTTTGGCCAAAAAATGTAATGCTATAAAATCTGTAAAATTACTCACGCTCCCTTCTGTTGAACCTTAACTCGTGGAAACTCAGGCCGATGGAATTGACTGACACTGCGCGTGACCCGTAAAGAGCTCGATCCTGGGACCCTGAGCTCAACGAATGCCCTCTAAGTACAAGTGCTACTGATGACCTGAAGATGTAGTCTGATATGGTACGACGTCGGGCAACGTAACTGCCTGCGATAACGATGTAATAGTGACAATCTCGATGCCAAATAATAAAAGGCCTTTCACACCCCGCAGCATTCATGGCCAACTAGTTCAATTATTTTTTTGAATTGTCAGCGTCGTTTTTAACCTTTCGAATTATGTAAATCAAAACCAACATTCAAATATTGCTCCGTGGCTAAGACAATAGTAATAAACTGTAAATCAAAACAAACATCCAAAGATTACCTCTTGGCTAAGACAGTAGTAATAAACCCAATATTTTTAATGACATCGCTTCTTAATTTCTGTTTAGGTTTTACGCATATGTACTACTGTGTTATGGATGTGGAAGGTAAATTTAAAGGAATAAAATAAATGATTGCAAAGTATTTAAAATTTCAAAGCTATAGCAGTATTTGGAGATAACACATTTTGTTTATTAACCTCTAATTAAAGGACGTAAAATTTGTATTGGAATATGTTCAGTGACAATTATTTAAGGTATAAACCTTAATACACGCAAGTGAGAAAATACCACAAAGAGTTGTATAAATCAGTGAAATATTATCAAAATAATTTTAACCATATAGAAATAGATATATATTAAGATTTAAGTATTTTAGGTATTTTCCCCTTATTTTATATTGCTAAACAATAATATTCATAGAAACAATGTTTATCAGAGAACAATTTATAAATACAAAATATACCTATAAACATGCTTGTCAAATTGTTTATCCATTTCATAAGTACATAGACAAAAAATAAGTGTTTTCGAAACACATTCACTTAAATTTCATAAGTGTTTAGCATTACAAGACTGCCTTTGTACTATGAGTAAGAGTTTTTATTTAATACAATAATTTAGTAGAAATAAAATTAAATATAGGTATTTATAATTTACGTTCAATGGCCGCTTGATATCCATCTTTTAAGTTAGTAATATATCAGATAACAAATATCGTGTTTACGTTGTCGTCGCACGTCTAACTATAAAAGTGATATATACCTCTGTTGAATACGCTGGTTGTTAGAACTTGGGTCACATGACCTATCATTGAGGGTTAAACCCCGTACAGCGATAAGAGGGAAGGAAGGGGCTATCTGTTTTCCTATCACGTCCTGCTAAAATAGGACAGTGATTTTCAATCTCCTCAAGACACGTACGAAAATACGTATGGGCAGGGACAAGAAGAAGAGGGGTAGAGGGTCAAAGGTGGCACCTGAACTACGAACTCACCTTCTTCGACGAGTGACAAACTACCTCATCTACCGCAAACTTACAAGAAGCTGTTACGGCAGGAGAGTACCGTTTTTGATTATTTGTATTGTTTTCTTTTTTTTAAATATGAATAGATTACCCAAGCAACTAATAATGCTCTCCTGCAAATCAAGCGCTTTTCGTGTGTGTGTTGTTTTTTTCCGAGCATTTTTTTACAGAAAAAATAATAATGTTTGTGTATTCATAAATATATTTATTCTCATTTTTTTCGGCAATTGTCTGACTACCCATTCATGTATAATTACACCAATGGAGTAGGGACAAGGAAGGTAGAATTTAAAGAAAATATACTTGTATTTTTCTAGATGGAGAATGGTAAACCGTTTAGGGAAAAAACTCAGTGTACACTCAGTTTGGATTCGATGTCCTACCTTCGTGCCACAGACAATACATACTAGATTAACTTGACATTTAGTTCGCATGCTCATTAATGAAGGTCTTATTATTCAAAATAATCGAATTGTTTTCCCAACTTGATTGTTAAAATATATTAACAAAATTATTAATTTTTCAAATGCATTAAATTCAAAATTAGTCTAGTTGGAGTCCATACTAATTAAAATATATTATATTTTAAATTCACAATTTTTTAACCCTATTAAATAAAATACATCATAGTTAAATGTCGTATATTTTGATATACATGAAAACAACTGCCTGTTGCCATTAGTTTGGGCCCAACAATAACGAAATGCATGATAGCTAGCTACTTCGTTTGTAAAAACTGATCGTATAATAGCTTTGAAAAATTAGAAATGCAAGGGCAAAAGAGCATTATTTAGAATAATAATGGAATATTTTTCATTCCTATTAATGCTAAGTGCATCCAATTTACACACACATTTGTAGAAATGATAAATTGAATTGGATATTGGTTAAATAAATTATAATTTAAGGAGCAATGATTAACAATAATAAAGAGTTATCTGAATTTTTTTAAATGTATTAATTTTACAACTATCATTTAAAGAAAGTTTACAAACCTTTCTGTGGTTGAAAAAAATTGACGAAAGGGTTGATTAATCAATTTATTCAGTTAATCATATGTAAAGAACAATACAACTGTTTTACTAAATTTATATTTGAGATATTTAAATATAACCGTTATAATCCCTAAAACCTTAATCGTAATTAGTACATAATTGTATAAACCAATCAGGTAGTAAATACGTGATACTAGAAAATAATATAAAAATTTCGGTTATAATTATTATTAGTTTAACTAATTATTTTATTGCTTTGCTACTTTAATAATGTATTATTATTAGCACCGCGTCTTACTACCCGTTCGGGTTATACGCACTTGCGCTAATGTGTAATGGTAAGGTGATTGTGAGATGAAATGGAGGACCTACAGTTTAACGTGGGATCCGAACCACGGTGCACGCCTGGCATACCACACATTCACAAGTTGTGATTAATACACGTCTTGTCAGAGGTGAAGGAAGGGTTTGGTAATCAGATAAAGCTATGCCGGGACCGAGGATTGAACCCCGGCCGCCAGCACAGAAGTCTGACACCTTACCCCTAGACCACCAGGTCATCCTTTTAATAATGTTAAAATCACTAATAATATAAAATTCCGAGTGTATTGATTTAGTTTTATTAATAAAAAAGTCTTTGTTTTTTCATATTTTCAAAACTTTATTTTATTCAATTGGTGTTTACTCTTCAAGTGTACCGGAAAAAATGTTTTTATTGGAGAGTGTGCCACGAACACCAAAATCTTGCGTTGTGACATGATATTTTTTTTTTGAAATACATCAACAAGACTAGAAAATAGATTCGCAACATCAATACCACGACGCACAACAAAGCAATCTGCTCTACTTTAGTTTCCAATTTCTGTGTCGGTAATGAAAATATGTTTTTTTCAACGATATAACATATTGGAACTTGGGAAATAAAAACGAATCGTTCGATATTCGATAAGAACCTCGATTTGTTGGTCGGGGAATTGAGAATACAAGTAGGCCTACCTGATTACTTTTTATATATATATATATAAAACTTAACCTGCATAATAAAAATAGTTTTTAGTACATAAGAGTCTCAAACGGGTCGCAAGACGCGATGCTAAAATAACTAACAAAAACAAGAGCTGTATTTAAGTTTATATTATACCGTTTTTAATTGAGAAAGATTTGTAATTTACTTTGAGTCATTTCTACAGTTTTTCTCACCACGTCTTCAGGTTTGTACACATATAATATGATAATCACTCTAATGGGGTAGGGATAAGGAAGGAATCGTTTTAGAGGTAATCTACCAGCATTTTTCGTGGAGGGAGAGTGGGAAATCATTTAAGTAAAAACAACCCTCACCCAACCGGGATTCGAATCTCGTTCTCTCTATCTTCAGCAGGCAAGTTTAACCCGAGGGTGATGCCTTAGGCCATTCGGTCACTTCCCTATAATTATTACTTATTTAAAGCATATCATGTTTAATCTATTGAAAACTATCTAATTTATTTCAATAGTATTCAAGAGTATACTTCGGTGGTCTTGGGGTAAAGTCGTTTGCCCCGGTACCTGGTGTCCGTGGGTTAAAACCCAACCGAGACTAACGGATTTTTCTTGGGCGATAAAAATACATATCACAGCTTCCTTCGGAATGGAAGTAAAGCTGCCGGGCCCATGTCAACTGTGGCATGTAAAAGTGCCCTGAAAGGTATGTAAAAATACCTTTCCCGTCAAATTAGTTAACTCTTTCACTCTCGCCCATAGAAATTCCGTATGGTAGGCAACGGGAAACCCCCCACACTTCCTCAACTCACCTAGTACATGGGATTTATACCAGATGGTGCAGGCAGCACTAACCAGTTGGAGGGCTGAGTTCATGTCCATCGTCGAATGGATGGAAAACACATCAAAACCAGTTTTTGGGTTGCGGAAGAACCAATCCACCTTGGAGTCGGATGTGCCGCCAGCATCGGCGATGTGCTAGGACGAGTGTGACTCGGTCGTTGAGAGATCGGGCTGACCTGCTGGTGACCCGGATACTAATGAGTCTAGTAGGACCCTGGTGGCTCGATACACCCCCTCCCCTGTCTCTTCCCCCTCTGTAACCTTCCGTTGGACCTATCAAGTGTTTCTTCCATCCCTCCCTTAATAAACCACCCCGTAAAACTCCGAAAGTACGTGACGTATTGTCCACCCATAACTACCCAATCCCGGGCGTCCCAGGAGTAGGGATGTGAAAAAAGTATCGATGCTTTACTAATATCGATATTTTTCGTTTCGATACTAGTATTTTTACTCGATACTTTTACTGATATTGGTACTAACACTGCGGTATCGAATCAGTATCGAAAGAAACAACTTTTTTTTATTAATTTCACACATTCTGGGAGTTTGGGACTAAATGTTTTTTAGGGTGGACTGAGGAGGAATAGGAAGAACAAATGACGGTGCGATTGGCTACCAGTATACTACCCCTTTCTTTATCAATGAGCGCGGTAATCACAAAATAATCTTTTGTAGAGCTCAATGAGCTCGGTCACCGCAAGGGTATCCCAATCAGCTGAAGCATAAAAGGACATCCATTATTCTATTGTTTGTCAATAGTTAATCATCTTTGTTGATAGAGTATGTAAGCGAAGAGTGTAGTTAATAAATGGCACCTCCCAGAAGTGAATTATGAAAGTTTTTTTTTTTAAGAAGTTGGATAGCGAAAAAGAATCTTGTAAAAATTTTTTAATGTATTAAAAACCATTATAATTCTCAATGTTTAGCTAAATATGGAAATACAATTATGATGTAAGAGTTAAAATTATTATGACTAGCTAGAAAAACTTTTTTTCAGATTAAAATTTCGATACCGATACGTACTGTTATCGGTATTTTTCTTTCGATACTTGTACGGTATCGATATTGTTCTTCCGATACTTTTAATAAGTACAGTAACAATATTTTTCTTCCGATACTTATCTTTTGATACCACATTCCTACCAAGGAGGTTGACAGGCTTCAGTACATTGCGGGTGAGGAGGAAGTAAAGGCTAAAATATCAGTCCAGTGCACTGGCCATTTGAATTAGCACTACCCGCCTCGGTGGCGTAGTTAGCTAACGCGCTAGTCGTGTTGAGCTGGACCACCGAGGACGGGGAGATCGAGGTTCGAATCTCGGTCGAGTGACCTGAGGGTGGTTTTTCTTAAATGGTCCTCCACGAAAATGCGGGGTCACTTTCTCTAAATTCAACCTTTACCATTCCTAATCTATTAGTGTAATTAGGACTTAAGCGTATAACCCAAATGGGTAGTAAGACGCGGTGCTAAAAAAAGTTATCACTGCGGTTTCCATATAATTTCTCCACTACCTTCCCCAATGTTACTCCACTGCTATCCACCCCTTATTTTAAAATGTATAAAATAATTGATTTATTCTACGTGTTTAACGGAATATAAATATATTTACATTTTTAATTTCCATGTGTTCATGCCAATTTAACGATTTTTTAAGCACCACGTCTTATTTACCATTAGGGCTATACGCCTATTTACTGATTTCACTTATGTATTAGGGATTGAAAGGGTTTTAAATAGATGAAGTGCGCCCAAATTTGAGTGGAGGGAGGGTGAAAAACCATTTAGGGAAAAAAACTCGCAGTGCACCCAACAGGGATTGAAACCCAATATCCCCGTCTTCGGCAATAGTACACGAGTATCATGTTAGACTATGCAGCCATCGAAGCGGGTTTAACGATGTTATCTACTTGATAGATTCGAAGCAATTTTTTGCAAGGTGGGTTGTATTTTAACTTGGTGCACCTAAACACTCGAAGCACTATCACATGTATATATGAATGTAATAACTAGAAAGAGAGGAATGAAAATAAGTGGTTCAACCTACGAGACCTCTTGTTTACCGACTGATAACACTTTCCCTCTTCTTCTGACGAGTCCACACACCCATTATAATCATTGCACATTGACAGCATTCACTTGCATTTCAATATTACCTTTATATTGTTTCGTATTATATAGTGAAATTCTTCGCATCCCCACAGTAAAATTCCTACAAGACATTTTCGTGATTAAACCTTGACTATAATTGTAATTGTAAAGGATTGAAAATAAAGTTTACAAGAAAACTAATTCAAGATACAAAAAAGTGTTGGGCAATGTAAGACTATTTTTATAATTATTTTAAGAGATTATGGTTTTTGATTCAATGTTATGTCTTGGAAACCCACCGAATAAAACTTAAATACATTAACATGGAAAATGTGTTTTTTTCTTTCTATGACATGACTTGCAGCCAATGTCCTTTAGGGGTCTTGATTTAATTATACCAAAGTGTACATTATATCAGACAGTGTGTAGACAAATGGTCTCGTTAGACCTATTCTACATTTAAATAAATTGTGGTGAAACGGGAACTGATCAAAGTTCCCAAACCCTAGTCAGTTCCTTAGGTAAATACACGCAAAACCTGTTAAATTATTCTGTTTCAATTTACGTGGGCAGCCAAGGAGAATAGAGTGAGACAAAATAAGAGGAACAAAAAATGGGAAGGGGTGGAAAAAGGGGGAGGGGTGGAAAAAGGGGAAGGGGTGGAAAAAGGGGGAAGGGGAGGGTTCCTTTCTAGAACTTTCTACCCTTATCATCTCAACGATTTAATACATCAAGAGCACTCTTGTTCCCTGCTACCTCTAGTGTAATCAATATTTCACGTTGGGTCAACCATCTACCCCCTTTCTCGCTGGCTACCCCCTCGGTAGTATAATTCCTGAGATGGCTTTCAACCCTTTCCCCCATTTCCGTCATATTGCCCCAAGGACCCCAAAATAGAGGAGTTCAGCAAACGTCAAAGGTACAAGGACAGTTGCCGCTGTATAAACTCGTCAAAATGTTATATCAAAAACAATCTCGTCAGTTTGAGGATTCTAATTGGAGTACATGGTTCTCGCCGAACTATAAAGACTATAAATTATTATCTTATTTGTGGCAGGGTTCTTAGGATACAAGAATCAGTTTTAATGAAAGAAAGAAAGAAAAAATGACACGGTGCACCACACAGACTTTTTCTCTCATTTCTCTTAAATTAGAGATATTTACTCAAAACTCGTAAGATTTGTGAAGCAAAATAATATACATCGTTAGAGAAACACTTAACCTAAGAGCATAAATGAAAAAATATACAATGTTACAGAAACATTGAGCGAGAGGAACATCTCTGTCCACCGAAGAGAATAACATATTATTATTATTATTATTATTATTATTATTAGCACCGCGTCTTACTACCCGTTCGGGTTATACGCACTTACGCTAATGTGTAATGGTAGGGTGATTGTGAGNCTGGCATTCCCCACATTCACAAGATGTCTTGTCAGAGGTGAAGGAAGGGTTTGGTAATCAGATAAATCTTTGCTGGGACCGAGGATTGAACCCCGGTCGCCAGCATAGAAGACTGACACCTTACCCCCTAGACCACCAGGTCACCTTTTAAGAGAATAACAATCTATTTCAATTTAAAAGTGCTCTATATATATAAAAAAAAAGTGTGCTTATAGCTGATGAACTATTGGTTTTATAAAAATATGTTTTAAACAAATATTTTATTTTTAATAGTACTACATCTTTCCTATGATAAGTTATTTCGTATCTTAAATATTTTCGGAGATATAACCAAAATTTAAAATTCATGTTTGTGTAAATAACCCACAAAGTCACTTTCATTGGAAAATGAAAATCTCCATTTTGTTTATAATTACAAAGTTTAGGTGACCTGGTGGTCTAGGGGTAAGGTGTCGGATATCTGTGCTGGGGTCCAGGGTTCAATTCTCGGTCCTGGCACAGATTTATCTGATTACCAAACCCTTCCTTCACCTCTGACAAGACATCTTGTGAATGTGGGGAANGGCACAGATTTATCTGATTACCAAACCCTTCCTTCACCTCTGACAAGACATCTTGTGAATGTGGGGAATGCCAGGCCTCCACCGTGGTTAGAATTCCACGTTAAACTGTAGGTCCTCCATTTCATCTCACAATCACCCTACCATTACACATTAGCGTAAGTGCATATGACCCGAACGGGTAGTAAGACGTGGTGCTATTAATAATAATTAATAATACAAAGTTTAATCAAAATCATTAAAGTGAATTTTGAGAAAATAGATTTTCTCTCTTTATGCCCTTCAGTAAATTACTCTTAATTTTAGGTTTTGATATCTAATTTAAAAAAAAAACCTTTGAGGAACCTTAATAAAACCCTATATACTAAGTTTTAACCCAAACCGTAAAATAATTTCAGTTTTAGTCCTAGACACAGACAGACAACTTCGTGAAAACATTTTTTTCTGTTTCAGGGGAGGATGAAACGTTGAAATTTATTTAAGTATTTAGTTCAATTTTTTTTACGGTCACAATACTGCTCCCTCTCCGTGGGGTTAAAGGGAAATTAAAAATATTATTTCAATTTCATTTATTACTTTTAATTTATTTAAATGTTCTCCAAGAAAATGGTTTGTTTCAGAGTATTTATAATGAAACGCGGGGTAAAAGTAGAAATAACACCCGACGTAGCGATATAGTGACGTATTATATGTGACGTATCTATAGTCGTGCACACGAGGTGTGCTTCAACAAAGTCTTACGTCTTAAGAAAAAGTGCGTTTGCGATTTAATATGCCCTTCGAGTTTCAAAGCACAGACTGTATGCATTATGCATTAACTCCCGAACTGAGTCATAAAGACTATAGAATGTTCAGAATTATCGGTTTTGGTCAGTTTCGATTAGATCATTATGCATCTTATCTTTACTTTCTCTCAACTCCTCGGAAAGAGAAGTATTGTGATCGATTCTAAAAAAAAACCCACTCAAACTCAAGATATTGGTAAATATTGACGTTTCATGACTCCCTGAAATCAAAAAAGTTGTTTTTGCGATGTTGTCTGTCTGGGGCTGGCTGTATCTTTGACTAGAGCCGAACCCATTTTACCGAACGGGCTAAAACTTTGTATCAAAGGTTTTCATTAGGTTTTTTTCCAAGGGTGTTTTGGAATTAGATATCTTATTCTAAAATTAAGGGTAGTTTGCTGAAGGGCAAAAAGAGAAAATATCAATTTTCTCAAAATCAGATCTAATGATTTTGACTATTTGTATCTACACACAGTTTAACATCATAAACCAAATATAAATTTTCCCATGAAAATGACCCCGAGGGTACTTTTCATAAGCAGAAATAACTTATCATTGTAAAGAAATAGTACTATTAAAAATAAAAAATATTTCATTAGAAATATATTTTTATAAAACCAATAGTTTATGAGATATAAGCAAACATAGGCCCAAATATTTTTATGGAGTCCTTATAAATTTAAATTGATTTTTATGTTCTTTGTGAGCAAAGATGTTTCTCTTTTTCTAAATTTTTTATTTTGTTTTAGTTTATGAATACAAATCGTATTCTTTACACTTGAAATGTGTACTTTATTATTTTCCCTTTTTAACTCTCTCTCTCTTTCTCTCTCATATATATATATATATATATATCTTAATACCTGCTCGGCTTATACACCTATATACACTTGTTAAAATTGAGGAATAAAATGTTTACTGTAGAATCAACAAGAGAAAATTACAACGTGAATAATTTAAAAAGACAAACACGACACGTTTTCGAGCACTAAAAAATTAATGAAATTTACTACAAAGATTTTATGCATAGAAAGTAATTTGTTGATGTTTTTAGGAAAAATCAAACTTTAGACAACTTCATAGGGTTTTTAGCACCCGGTTTATACTCATTCGGTTAGTACACTTAAGTGCTAATTACGCTAATGGGTTAGAGATTAGGAAGGTTATATATATATATATAGAAGAAATTTACCCACATTTGCGTGGAGAGAGAGAATGGGAAACTATTTAAGAAAACTTAGTTCTTTCGGCCGGGATTTGAACCTAAATCTTTCTGTCATCAGCAGTCTAGTTTTGCGAGAGTAGCACTCGAAACCATGCGGCCAGTGAAGTGGGTCTTTAAATGTGACTTTTATCTTAGAATACACGTCATAGTTATTATGTATCTTAAAATAATATTTACACTAGTAAATAAAATAAATAAAGATATATTTGATGGGTAAATTTACTTCACTTGTGTCTACGCGAAGAAAGATATTATTCTAGTCTTATTTAGTTTGTCGCTGACAAAGAAGTTAAACGTTCAATCCCTGTTGGATGGAATAAGGTTGTTTTTTTCTCATTAGTTTCTCACTATATATATATATATCTTAATACCTGCTCGGCTTATACACCTATATACACTTGTTAAAATTGAGGAATAAAATGTTTACTGTAGAATCAACAAGAGAAAATTACAACGTGAATAATTTAAAAAGACAAACACGACACGTTTTCGAGCACTAAAAAATTAATGAAATTTACTACAAAGATTTTATGCATAGAAAGTAATTTGTTGATGTTTTTAGGAAAAATCAAACTTTAGACAACTTCATAGGGTTTTTAGCACCCGGTTTATACTCATTCGGTTAGTACACTTAAGTGCTAATTACGCTAATGGGTTAGAGATTAGGAAGGTTATATATATATATATAGAAGAAATTTACCCACATTTGCGTGGAGAGAGAGAATGGGAAACTATTTAAGAAAACTTAGTTCTTTCGGCCGGGATTTGAACCTAAATCTTTCTGTCATCAGCAGTCTAGTTTTGCGAGAGTAGCACTCGAAACCATGCGGCCAGTGAAGTGGGTCTTTAAATGTGACTTTTATCTTAGAATACACGTCATAGTTATTATGTATCTTAAAATAATATTTACACTAGTAAATAAAATAAATAAAGATATATTTGATGGGTAAATTTACTTCACTTGTGTCTACGCGAAGAAAGATATTATTCTAGTCTTATTTAGTTTGTCGCTGACAAAGAAGTTAAACGTTCAATCCCTGTTGGATGGAATAAGGTTGTTTTTTTCTCATTAGTTTCTCACTCTCATGCTAATTCGGGTACACGTTCCCTAATCCATTAATGTAATATTTGGATTGTATGGATTGGAAGAAAGACACGCAGTGGTTTATACAAGAAGTAGACGAATGTACACTGATTTTAATTCTAAAAAAAGCAAACTTGTTTAAATTTAAAAAAACTAAGATGGTTATCGACACCGTATTGTGTCTGTCTACTGAACTACGGGTCTCGAGTTCAATAATTCCTGGCATGGCCGAGAAATTTACCATTTGTTAAATGTGGGTTTACCCTTTCACAGCGATGAATTAATGAGTGGGGACTGAATGTCGTGTCTGTTCGAGATTTAAGTGAGTGTATATATATATGTTGTGGGCTGATAAAATCTGTCACTTCATAAAGTACATGTTAAGTCCCCCAAATAATGAAAAAACCCAACTAAAACGGTGTTTGACCAATAATAAATAATTTAATTATATATCTAAAATAAATACGAAATAAACTTTTTCTTGACGTTATTACTTTACAAAATTAATTCAACAATTGTTTACTAATAACTGTTTTTTAGTTTAAATGATTTGATACTTTTTTTTTAAATGACTCAAACAATTTTGTTTAAAATTGATAAATGGCAAATATTTTACCCGATAAATAATAATGTACCTTGTTCTTTTCTAAAATAAATTAATTTAAGAGCAGTTTATTTAGGCAATTTTTTTAAATTGCCTTAAATATTTTGTTTAAAATTGGTATCTGGGAATTATTCTTATGATAAATCCTTTTGTTTTTTCAAATATTAATAATTTTAGGATATTTACGTATAATAGATTTTTGAAAATATGATGTATTTTTTTATAAAAGGCTTAAACCTTTTTTAAAATTATATTTGAAGAGTGTTTATAGTGATTAACAAGATGATATGAGTGTTTTTTAAGGAAAACTTATCTATGGGTAGTTTATTGAAAACCTGTTTTTGTTTTTCAATCCTGTTTCCAAACTATAATACATTAAATGAGAATGTCGGTACGATTGTGTAGTAAAATTTAGTTATGTTTTCATTTGCATGTCCAAATAATTCTCATTTTATAAATATACCTGTGATATTGTTTTATACATTGTGTATATTCCAAAGTATCTGTAAAAATAGCAATTAAAAATATCCCAACAACAACAAAACTCAAAACAATGAAGTAGTTGTTAAAAATAGCTATTTTAATTTTTGTAATTATATGCTTTGCCAGAGATGAAATACTAGAGCTGTTAGTTATCATTAATTGAATTATTGTAGTCTTTCAACTATACATTATACTCTGATGAGGGGAAATACAGCTTCGTTTTATGGGTCTATTAATCCCTCTTATTACATTAGATTGAAACCAGTTAACTGTCTTACCATTTCTGGTGTTAATTGCCACCCTTCTATACTTTTACTTTTATTTTTCTAGTTTGTAATAATATTTTACAACTTATTATTCCTTTGATGAATTAAAATATGTTTCGAAGCTCGTCCCCAACATTACACACTATGTTGTCATGCATGTCAAATACACTTTGTCAATTAACTGTTTAAATTTTTCAATTTTAATTTTCTTTAATATAATGCTGGCCAACAGTCGTGAGATCTATGGCAGGGCAGCAATGAAAAGTACACGAGTACCTTACAAACAAGTATAATAACAAAATAAAATAATCAATAATAGCTAAATAATGATACATACTCATTTACCAATGTTGAGAGAAAATCATTTTGCATTACGAGAAACCTAGGAGAGACATGAATACCTACATGGTCAAGGGAAAATCTACAATATATTTTTTTAATTGGAAATAATAATAATAATAATAATAACCAACTTTGAAATATGGGAGAACACCTCTGTATTAAACATTTTAATCCTTTGAAGTTGTTTGTTGAGTTCTTCTTGTTCATTTTCGTGGTCGACCATAGCTACTCGAGGCATAATCAGCTGATGACAAGTGAAAAGCGAGTTTCGTTCGGAATGAAAATAAAAGAAGTGAGATATTCATTAGCTGATCCCACATACACGGAGGAAACCTGCGCAGAGGATATGGAGAAAATAAGATTTATTTACTTCCGAGATATCGCGAGTTTCGACTTTGTCAGATGGAAGTGAAGATTTTTACTCTCTTTAACATTTTTTATATCCAATTATAAATATTTTGAACTTTTATATTATATTATATCATATTAAATGTTTTGTTATAATTATCCTTAGTTCATGACCGACAATTTTACCTTTGTTATATTTGTATTAATTTCTTCTTTGACTTGGAGAAAATAACCTTTTTTTTAAAAAAATTTTCTAGAAGATAGAACATTGTTTGAATAAAATTAGGGTATTGCGCTTGGCTTCTGAAAACTTTCAGAACAAAATATGTGTTCATCCTTGCCAAAAATATCAATAACTATGTTCTTTAATGTGTAAGTGAATTTATAATATATCTAAAGTGAGCTAAAGGTCTTGTACTCAAACTATGTGTTTTTATTAAGTGAAATTCAATATTCCGACTGGAACGAAGAAATGTATCGTCTACCAATATCTTAGAAGGAATCATCATTGACTTTATTCTTTTTCCGGTTGAGACCTGACCAATTTATATTTTTACAGAAATCTAACTCCATAATACATCAGAAACTATTAAAACTTTTGGATGGAACACTTACTAAATTTATTATACATTTTAATATTCTCCAGACACACCATATTTTATTTAAAGAGTTTAACTCACTTAATATACTTTGTAGATTATTCTACACTGGTCAATCAATATTTATATTTTGACCCAAACATTATGGCATACAAAAATTATAAATTAGGCTCTATAACTTTGAATTTAATTCGCTCTTATTATATAAATTACATATAACTTAGATCAAATACATATATTATTATTGTTATTTTCTCAGACGTAGATAATCATATTAACGTATTTACCCGTGCGTACAGAGGTAGGATTGGGCTGGGAAAATAGACACAATAATAAAAATAACCCACAGAAAGTTGCTATGTTTTTTTTTATTTAGTTGTAATTGCACCTACTACAATTCATTTTGTGATTACTTTTATTTAGATTGTTTAATGTTGTATTATTTTTATTTTCTCCAACTCTTGTAGTAATTTGGATCGTACCATTATTGTAAGAAGTCATTATTAACAAATTAATATATCATCGTTCATAAAGCGTTCCAGAGCACACCTAGAGTGGTCTCGAGTTTTAAAAGCCATCGTGCCACCATCATGGTTAGTCTATGAAAAGTTATTTTATTTCTCCTAAGTGTAATCACTAGGAGTGGCAATCACCAAATATTATTAAAAACCCAAACACAAGCATTTTACTGTAAATTATATTAGACCGTACTTCCTTTCATTTACTGGGAGTGGTAGATTATAAATATGTTCGAATGGGTGAGTGATGATATGAAAAAATAAGAGCCGTTTCGTATTTTCGTAGCAAGTACAAAAATTCGCTTGTTCGTGGTTGTCTAATTCAAAGGTTTTTTTTATAGTAAATACCAGATGAAGTTTTGTGATTTTTGTACAAATCTACAGTTCAAGACCTTTTTTTAAATACCTCTGCCACTTTTTATGGTATCGGTAACACTATTATTAGTATCCATTCATTCTTAGTAGTACATTCACAGACTAACAAATTATATTTAGATGGCGGCTTTTCTATGGAAATTTTATAGGCGTTGATATAATAGTCCTCGAAGTAAATACTTTTTTTTAAATGAAATTAAATTCAGATTTGTAGAAATAAAAAAAATATTCTAGAAAGTAATTGTAATTTTATAAAATTACGTATTTTTCTTAGAATGTTTTTGAAATTGGAAATGTGTGGGCTAATTTCTCAGGGTAAATGCTTTAGGTTTTCTAAGAAATTGATGGGGACTCATTGTCGAAAAAAATTGTTTGGCATTTTAAATATATATACAGATACAAACTTAACACTAACGAAATTAAAATTATAAGAAAGCTCATGCGATTGAGAAATAGGTTAAGTATGGATGAGGATGAAATCAAAATTAACAGTGGTATTGGATACAAACCTGTGGTCGCGCAGTTTATGTAATCAACCTCGCATTATAATGGATTGACGATGACGGGTAAGTTGATATTAAAATTTGCGCCGAAGGCATTAAGGGCTGTTTCCCACAAGCGATTTTATCACTGTGGTTTCTTTGGTCCTTCTCCACGTTAATGTGGGTACATTTAAGTAGGGAGTGTAAAGAACGCGAGTTAAGGTCAGTATGTTTGCAGTTTTCATATCAGTAAAATAAAAGGATACAACTGGCTCATTTTTTGAGCAAGATGGCTGCCATCGACAGGTCTAGAGAGTATCATGCAAGTATTGACGAGGTTTTTTTATTGATTTAAATAGATTAATAAATTTATTGATTAACGTAAGTTGATTGGAAAATATTTATTAATTGGCATGAATTTATTAATTGACATAGATTGCTTTATTGATTGACTGGTGATTTATTTATTGATTAAAATATCTGAACATTTCTAGACATGTACGAACACGTTGGAAGTTCGAGGTGGTCTCGTCTATACCTCACAGTGTTATGGAGAAATCCCAGATAGCGGATCTCATACCCGACAGCTCGAGTCCATACCGGTAAATCACCGATTTCTCCCAGTTTTTTCTTCTTTTTTTTCTGTGGGGTGTCAGTTTAATCATACTATTGAGCTAGTTTGAACACGTTTGCTGACTCCAATACCTTTTAAGATTATGTGATTTATTTATTTTTCCATCCCTTTTTCTCCCTGCCACACCAGCATCTTGTGGCGGTGTCACCTTTTTTGATGTAACTGACCTTATTTTTGGTGTAAATAGCCCCGCAGGTGTATTCACAAGACGGTTTCCTCCATAGCCGATGACTCGACCCATGTCTGAATCTAAACTTGTTCGATCATGATAGATCATAGCCGGTCATGACCGATCTAAGACTATTAGTATCTATTGACTATTCAATGTATACCCTTTTTCTTCTCTTTGTCTCCCGGCCACATTAGTTTTTGTAGTAGTATCACACTGTTTTGAAACTACTGACTATTTTTGACCTGAACACCCCAGCTTCTGAACTGGTTTGAACTGGTTTGATGACCTCATCTTCTTAAGGTTATGTAATTTACTTTTCCAGCCGTTTCCCTGCCATTTAAGTATATTTTCTGTAGAGAATTATTTCTGCTTTGCTGCTGAGCTTGTTTGAACATGTGTGAGATCTCATTTCATTGCTAGGCAATGCAAATCAGTTATTCAAGATGGTGGTTGTTTGAGATACTCTCACAGTACTACCGCTATCATCGTATTCTTCTCCTTTAATATAACTAGTGCTAATAATCAACCTGGCAGCTGACGAACCAACTAGCGTGGAGTATTACCATACTTTATTATCCAGGGGCTTCTCCACCCCATATTCCACCATTTTTAACAATCTCATTTATTAATTTTTTATATTTTATTTTTTTCTACCTCTCAAAACACCCAATACGTGTATAGTTGTTATAAATATTTATTTTTGTTTTGCACTAAAAAATTACTTCTCAGAAATTTAATTAAAAATAATTTTGGAATAAAATGCGATGAATACTTCTTCCCCTGACTGCGAAACACGAGAGTGTTTCAATAAATAAAGTAGCAAGACCAATGCACTCACATAAAAGATCTTGCTATCACATTAAAATAGACCTGAAAAAGATAGCGTAATTAGGTGACTGGTTAGAACCATCTCAATATAAGGATAGGTGGAGTATTTTTGTGTGTCATTGAACTTTCGAGTTCCTAATACCATAGAGTAAGCAATTAACAAGACCAATGTACACACATGAGGGGTCTTGTTACATTATTTATTTAAGGTAACAAGACCAATGTATGCATTTGAAAGATCTTGTTGCATTATTTATGGATACCCCTTTGCATATTATTTTATATAACCAACCATAATACACCCTGCTTTTCCTGACCGTTATAAATTCCCTGACATTGCCCTAATTTCCCCAGACTAAGGACACCCTTTTATGTGTACATACGTCAAGCCATGTGTACTGTAGCTGCGGTTTTTAAAAATAAGGTGTATGTGTTGACAGCCTCAAGATAAATATAGCGACTACATATTTTGTCTACGTTGGCTGACCTAAAATCATTTTTATCTGTTGTAAACGTACCTTACTAAGGTAATTGAACGATATATCATTATTACGTATAGTTAGGGAAAAATTAATAAACCTTTTTTGGGAGCTTTTTTAAATTTCTATACAAAACTTTAAACCCTTTTGTTTGACTAATAAATTAGCCTGAAATATAATAGCCTAGTTTTCCATCCGACCCGATATCATGAATTGATTACATACTGGTACCTCTCTTTCTCCCCTCTCTCTCTTGCGTGCTCACGCAGGCAATTACCCGTGATTCACGCTTCTGTAACGCGTGGCAGTTACAAAGCCTCACAGAGTGACCAAGACAGGTAATGTAATGTGTCCAACTGTAATCTCCAGAGAGGATATTATCATTTATTCACTAAAGCACTATATCGTAGTCCGTAGGGAGGGGGGGGGGGCTGGAGTATAGTCGTTTTCAGTTTAAACCTGACCCGACATGGCTGGGGGCGTGCGTTTTAATATTTCGACTCTTAACGACCTGGGTTCGATTTGATTAGAGGCCGGATTAACAGCTTCACACAGAGTGTAGTTTTCTAATCTCCTTTCATGCAAATGAGTGTAGCTCTGCCTCTAAAGTTGTTACCTTCTCATTCCCATCACATTAGAGTAATTATGGTACTGTACATGCATTTACTCCGAACAGGTGGTAAGACGAGGTGATAAAAAAAATCTTCACATCACAATATTGCTTTCCATTTTTTCTAGTGATGATTCGTTGATTTCACAGTATTTCCATAACCTCTATACCCTTATCATATTTTTAACGTTACGCTGTATTTAATGTTCTACGTCCCTTTTAGCTAATAAGCCTAACTTACACGTGTTCATTTCACACACAAAAAAAAAATGAATTTTCAAAACTGTCGTAAATAAACCATCCTTAAATAATTCTTCTAAAAAACGTGTTATTTAACATGTAAAATACTACCAGTAAATTTGTTTTAAACAAAATCGTTAAAGTCATTTTCTAAAAATTTCAAAAATTAGTAATCAATAAATTACCTTTAATTTTAGAACAAGTATCGAAATCACAATTTTACATCATATATTAAGTTTGTATGAAATATATCAAAACGTTTTGGCTGTAGTCTCGGATATAGACAGACAGACAGAGAGAAAGATAGAACGGCAGAGAGACATGGAGGGGAAAGAAAAGTAAGAACTTTTTTTTTTGTTCAGAGGCACATTAAAGAAGAGATCCAGCGTAATATCGAGGTCAAGTTCATGAAACTTTGTAATACAATTTTTAATTTTTTTCACAACATAAAAATAGCATCAAACATTAGGATTATTCATATTTAAACTTAATTGACAAAAGACATTTGATAAAGATGCAGCCAGAACATGTAGTGTTTTCAATTTGCTTTATAATTTTATATTTGTCTAGTAAACTTTAACTGTCCTTAGTGAATGTTCATAATATTAATGTAAACATTTTATTAGGGTTCTAGTATGTAGGGTTTTTTTTCTGGTGCAAGGACTCCTTCGTTCTATTAGGTTTGGAAACCTCTAGATTAGACCATGCGGCCACGTAAACGGGCTGCTTGCCGATTTTAAATTCCAAGAAATCAGTGGACAATGTAATTATTTTACAAGAATTACACTAACTGAATTTGAATTTCTCATACATTTGATTGGTTGTAGTGTGTTTAAGAAGAATAGGCGGGAGTGGGGTATAACCGGGTATCTAGTGTATAATTATTTGTAGTTAATTCTCTCAAAAGTTCTGATTTTTTGAGTACACAATTATGTCTTCTTTAACTATAAATATTGATTTTCAATACTTGTGATGATTTAATGTCATTAAAATGTGTTTTTTTAAGTATGGCAAACTACCCTGTTTTACCCCACTCGGTAAAACCGGGCACACATTAAAAATATTGTTTTTAATAACCTCTAGATCAATAATGAAAAAACAATTTAGTCAATTACTTAAGTATGTATTGACCGCATAATAATTAAATTTCAGGTATCACGATAGTTTTGAGAAAATTACACTAGTCTAATTTATCTAATTTAATACACTTGAATATAACTAAGATATTAAAAATAATAAGCATATGGATTAAATTGAAATTAAATTACGGTTAAATCACTGTGATTAGAACATAATTCAGGGACCATTAATTGAGTGTAATAAAAACAATAATATAATAGTAGTTTATTAAAATTATGATAAAATAAGTATAACCTTTTTAATGATCAATTCAGTAGCCTACACTGTTGCAAATGTCACATGTAAAAATATCACAGTGCTGCTCATCTAAGCCTGCATATCTTTTGACATTTTTGATTTTTTCCCCCTTTATCTGTTGTCAACTCGGAAGTTATGTTTCTCTTTAATAATTTGTCTTTTTTTTAGAAATGGTTGATAACAACTCATTTTTTACGGTGAATCTCTCAAAACTACAGTTTTCCCCCGCCGTTTTTTATCACTTTTGGTTTTCTCATCGCCTGAGGAATGTTCCTGATTTTTTTGGGAGAAATAGTGACACCTCCTAAAGAAGGATTACTTTGTCATTTGGTTTATTTCATTGTACTTCACCTCATTTTTTGAACGAGCTGGAAACAGGTCTATCCAAACCAGAAGTTCCTGGGATATCATCAACTCAGACGCAATGGTTTTGTAAATAAATGGATTCTTCAGAAGTAATAGGCGCGTCATCACAGCCAAAACCTGTAGATTAGGAGGTTGATCCAATTTTCGCAACTAACCACTAGACTTTCGTGTATGTGGTACATCCAACCAAGAAAAACTTTGGGGTCAAGTGGGAATATTCCTGTTTTTAGGAATCCCTTTACTGCGGTTTCCATGTATGCAGCTTTCATATAAGCCGTGCCCTAGAGTTTACCAACATGATAGATAGTAATCACACGTTCATATAAGCCGTGCCATAGAGTTTACCAACTTGATAGATAGTAATCACACGTTCATATAAGCCGTGCCATAGAGTTTACCAACTTGATAGATAGTACTCACACGTTCATATAAGCCGTGCCATAGAGTTTACCAACTTGATAGATGGTAATAACACGTCCTGGATGTGTTTGCATCCACTTTATTGCGTCTTCTGAATAATTAGCTAGTAGGACTCATAAGTACAACAGCATATAGGTGCAGTGTGGAGAAAAACATACGTGGTTTTCCCGAACCATGTCTATGAGTTATAAGTTCTTAGTGTGAGTTGCATGGCCATCTAATAACAGGAGAACCAGTTTCTTTTCAGATCAATTTGCGAAT
>CABFOW010002614.1:39267-96685 GCA_902141385.1 Timema californicum | reverse complement strand
GGTTCACCACGTGACTTATTACTGTATTTTCCCTATCTCTCTTCTGCACGTATGTGGATTAGCTCGCTCTAAGCTATCCTGCTCATTGATAAACCTTCAAATGCACGGTACAATATTTTCATGCTAAAATACTTCAAGAGAAATATATTTTTATGACCTCTTCCGATTATATTTTATGTTATAATAATGCTAATAGATTTTATGGATTAGGAAGGTTATGCTTGTAGGATGTGTAGTCGCATTTGCGTAGAGGGAGAGAGGAACAATAATTTGGAATATCACCTCAGTACATCCGACCAAGATTAGAACATTGATCTCCCCGTCACGGGTAGTCGAGTGTACTAAGAGAGTAGCACCGTAGACCATGTGGCCAGCGAAGCGAGTAGAAATAATATTAAGGTAGATCCTAAACTAGGTTGTGATGGGTACACTATAACCTAAATTCATGGTTTATTTTTTTCAAATTTGAGTCAAGCTTTATATGTTAAGGTATTATTAAACATCGCATTTGATAAATGCTTACTAAACAATTATTATAAAGTATCTACCTCCAAATAAACAAGATGTGGGCAGCCGAAACAAAGCTTCACAAAGAGTGGAAGTGATCCATAAAGTTTGTCTTGCAGTATCCCAAGAGGCATCCCATTGACACGTGGACCAAATAAAATTGAATTAAAGTGTTTTATTCTCCTAAAGCTTCTTGCTTGTTGCTTCTGGTGATTCACCCTCTTTTCCTAAAAAAATAAAAAATAAAAAAAAGCTTCCCTAGTTTCTCCTAACCAAGCTACATTTTCTTCCAAAATCCCTCCCACTTTTATTCGATTACGCCACTGTTTTACTCCTCTCTCCCCCCCTCCCTAAACCTCTTTTTAACTGTGAATTTTAATCATTTTAAACCGAAGTGCATTAAAGATTGTAATGTTTTCCGAGAATATTGACTAACTACCGAGTTACGTTAAGAACTCTTACCAGCGTGAGGCACTTTTGTTTTCTTGATTTAAATATATTTTTTAAATATAATTTTAATATTATCTACTATTCATTGAATCTTAGAAATAACATTTTTTTTTTATTATTTTTAACTATTTTAATATTAACGATTAAACAAATAAAAAGTTTAGTGGGTTCAATAGATGTTTGTTTGGATATAAAATATGTATTATTTATAATGGGTGACCATTTTTAAACTTTTGTTAAAAATACATCTTTGTTTTAAATATATATTGTTAATTGATATACTTCGCGTTATATTTTTATTGGTATGTAATAAATACTACAAACTTATTAAATTCTTAATAATCATCTAGCTAAACCTCAATAAACTCCATTAAATACTGAATGGTATTTCATATAAATACAAATGTTTTGAAAACCCTAAAAATAATTTTAAAATTCTAGCATAAACCTATCATGCAAGCGATGCAATTTGCTTTTATTAAAAAATAAATATAATGCTATAGCTAATTAAATAATTTCTTGAATACCTTTTTGAACTCTTTTAAAACTTGTAGGTACTTAAATAGTAAATTTAATTTTGAAATAGCCTTATTTTTAGTGAAAGCCAACAAATGGTTGTTGCAAATTAATATTAATATATAGGTATTCCAGGATGATAATGGCTTCTTATACATTTGTTTCATCATTAATTTATTTTTGTTTCTCTTTTGTTTTGACACTTGGAGGTATTATGTCTTAATAGAAAGTCAAGCTTAACCTTTAGATTCCAATTTGAGAAGGAAAGTAAGTTAGAACACAAACTAAACAAAGTCACGGTAATCACTCGTGTGAATAAAATCAACACGCAAGCATTTGATTGAAATTGTTTTTAGGATGAGGTTAAAGCAATTATTTATGAATTAAAGGAATAAATAAGCAAGAAAATTAAAATATTCTAAAAATATTATTTTCTTTACAATAAATATAAGGGAAATGTTAATTCAGAATAAAGTAAACAACGTCCTATTTTCGACAGGATGTAAGTCTATGAGGAGAGAAGATTTAATTGAACTAAGCAATTAATTACTCTCGTGGCCGCATGGTGTAAGTTGTCACTTCATGTTAGAGTAGTCATTAGGATGCCGATGACAGGGAGATCAGCTATTGAATCTCGGTCAAGTATACTAGGTAGGTTTTCCCAAAATGGTTTTACCCTTGCCCTCAAAGCAAATTCAGGCACACATCCTCTAAATTCAACCCTCTTCATCACTAACTCATTTATCTTAACTGGTACATATGCATAATAACATGAATGAATATTAAAACAGTGCAAAAAAAAATCAAGCAATAAATTTAATATGTTTGTTGTATATTTATTATTAGTAAAATAAATGACAAATACAAACATTTGATATTTATTTATCAGGAGGAATATTCTAGAGTACGATACGTTACACTTACAGTGTCTTCTAGGTGTAGTAAAAACACATTTCCACAACAACACGGCGATGGGAGTGATGGAAGTTGACGGAAGATTACACAAAACTACTATCCATACCACTATTTTATAGCACCGCGTCTTACTACCCATTCAGGCTTCACGCATGTGTATTATCACGTCATGTGTTAGGGATAGGGAAGGTTGAATTTATCATTTTCGTAGAGAGTGACTAAAATCATTTAGTAAATGTATCCTAATTACCGACCGGGATTCGAGCTCCGGTCTCTGGTCATCGTGACTCCAGTCTATTACGAGGATGAGGCCTTAGACCATACGACCACTGAAGAGAGTTACTTTAAAAGTGTGTCTATTAAAACACGTAAAGTAACGGTGTTCCTATGAGAATCAAACTGTATCTTAATAACAATAGTTTGAAACGTTTTATCACCATGAAGTGTTGCTTTATAGTGGAATGGAACAAAGCACAATACACACAATCATGTATTCAAGAGACTTTCCTCCTGAGTGGGAATGCAATACGACTCACCACACTTCACTTAGAATTACAATAAACCTCTCTGTACTACACCATGTAAATACTAGATAATTGTTTCCTCTGACAAAGTTTTTAATTGTATTTGCATTTTATCTTTACTGCAATGCATTTAAACACTATGAAACAAAATTTAAAACCGTATTTTAGCTGTATTTTGTCTTTGGTCGCTTAAATTCCTTTATAGTTAAATAATCTAAATTACTAAACCTGAAATTTAAGGATAAGAAATAAAGTTTATATTGGTTGTTCTGAATTTATAGCATTGATATATTATAATATATAATATATTATATATTATATTATAATATATAATATATATTATATTATAATATATTATATATATTATATTATAATATATTATATTATAATATATTATATATTATATTATAATATATTATAATATATATAATATATATTATAATATAATATATATTATAATATATATAATATATTATAATATATATTATAATATATTATATTATAAAATATATTATATAATATATTATAATATATATTATTTTATAATATATATTATACTATACATATATATTATGAGATAAATCATTAAGATAAGACATATAAGATAAAAGAGAATTATTATTTAAATCGCTTGTTTTTCGGTAACCATTTTGTTAGTATTAAAATTGTTACGTTCATGCAAATATAGTCTCTAGTATTTTTATGATAAATACTTTATTTATATGAAGAGCACAAGTTCAAGATAGTTGGAGGGCATCTAACATAAATCTGTGTTTTTTCTTTAATATTGCGCTTGTAGAAAGATGCTCAGCGTGTTCTTAAAGTTGTATTTTATATGTAGCATTTATCACTTTTACAAACTATTTCAAATTCATTCCACTTTATGGAGGTTTTTTAGTCTGCTTCTAGCTAATTGGTTGTTTGCACACTTATACTGAAAGGATAGATAGGAGGAAAAATATTTTTAACACAAAGATTTATTTTCATGAAATGAGAATCTAAAGCAATTCAGTAAAATCCCACCTAATTACACACATACAGGATTTAAGCCCCGAACTCCTCGCCATCAATGAACGGTACTTGACGAGATTGGAGGTTCAACCAACATTCAAGACTTATTTAAAAGTGTTTATCAAACACTTATCGTTGAAAATCTTTCTAGATGTCCAGGCTACTTAATGTGTGTGAAAGTTATATGTGCCCATTCCTCCATTAAAAAAAATAGGTACTCGCTCTATTCTACCCTACATAGTTCGTGATCACCTAACCACTTGTATAGCCAGTATATCTAGCCACTTGTATAGCCAGTATATCTAGCCACTTGTATAGCCATTATATCTAACCACTTGTATAGCCAGTATATCTAGCCACTTGTATAGCCAGTATATCTAGCCACTTGTATAACCAGTATATCTAGCCACTTGTATAACCAGTATATCTAACCACTTGTATAACCAGTATATCTAGCCACTTGTATAACCAGTATATCTAACCACTTGTATAGCCAGTATATCTAGCCACTTGTATAACCAGTATTTCTAACCACTTTTATAGCTAATATATCTAACCACTTGTATAACCATTATATCTAGCCACCTGTATAGCTACTATATCTAACCACTTATATATTACTATATCTAACCACTTGTATATTACTATATCTAACCACTTGTATAGCTACTATATCTAACTACTTGTATAGCTACTATATCTAACCACTTGTATATTACTATATCTAACCACTTGTATAGCTACTATTTCAAACCACTTGTATAGCTACTATATCTAACCACTTGTATATTACTATATCTAGCCACTTGTATAGCCAGTATATATATTCACTTGTATAGCCAGTATATCTAAGCCACTTGTATAGCCAGTATATCTAGCCACTTGTATAGCCAGTATATCTAACCACTTGTATAGCCATTATATCTAGCCACTTGTATAGCTACTATATCTAACCACTTGTATATTACTATATCTAACCACTTGTATATTACTATATCTAACCACTTGTATAGCTACTATATCTAACCACTTGTATAGCTACTATATCTAACCACTTGTATAGCTACTATATCTAACCACTTGTATAGCTACTATATCTAACCACTTGTATAGCCACTATATCTAACCACTTGTATAGCTACTATATCTAACCACTTGTATAGCTACTATATCTAACCACTTGTATAGCTACTATATCTAACCACTTGTATAGCTACTATATCTAACCACTTGTATAGCCACTATATCTAACCACTTGTATAGCTACTATATCTAACCACTTGTATAGCTACTATATCTAACCACTTGTATAGCTACTATATCTAACCACTTGTATAGCTACTATATCTAACCACTTGTATAGCCACTATATCTAACCACTTGTATAGCTACTATATCTAACCACTTGTATAGCTACTATATCTAACCACTTGTATAGCTACTATATCTAACCACTTGTATAGCTACTATATCTAACCACTTGTATAGCCACTATATCTAACCACTTGTATAGCCAGTATATATATCCACTTGTATAGCCAGTATATCTAGCCACTTGTATAGCCAGTATATCTAGCCACTTGTATAGCCAGTATATCTAACCACTTGTATAGCCAGTATATCTAGCCACTTGTATAGCCAGTATATCTAGCCACTTGTATAGCCAGTATATCTAACCACTTGTATAGCCATTATATCTAGCCACTTGTATAGCCAGTATGTCTAGCCACTTGTATAGCCAGTATATCTAACCACTTGTATAGCCAGTATATCAAGCCACTTGTATAGCCAGTATATCTAGCCACTTGTATAACCAGTATATCTAACCACTTGTATAGCCAGTATATCTAACCACTTGTATAGCCAGTATATCTAACCACTTGTATAGCCATTATATCTAGCCACTTGTATAGCCATTATATCTAGCCACTTGTATAACCAGTATATCTAGCCACTTGTATAGCCAGTATATCAAACCACTTGTATAGCCAGTATATCTAGCCACTTGTATTGCCAGTATATCTAGCCACTTGTATAGCCAGTATATCTAGCCACTTGTATAACCAGTATATCTAGCCACATGTATAACAATTATATCTAACCATTTGTATAGCTAGTATATCTAGCCACTTGTATAGCCAGTATATCTAGCCACTTGTATAGCCAGTATATCTAGCCACTTGTATAACCAGTATATCTAACCTCTTTGTATAGCCAGTATATCTAACCACTTGTATAGCCATTATATCTAACCACTTGTATAGCCATTATATCTAGCCACTTGTATAACCTGTATATCTAGCCACTTGTATAGCGAGTATATCTAACCACTTGTATACCAAGTATATCTAACCACTTGTATAGCCAGTATATCTAGCCACTTGTATAACCAGTATATTTAACCTCTTGTATAGCCAGTATATCTAACCACTTGTATAGCCATTATATCTAACCACTTGTATAGCCATTATATCTAGCCACTTGTATAGCCAGTATATCTAACCACTTGTATAGCCAGTATATCTAACCACTTGTATAGCCAGTATATCTAACCACTTGTATAGCCAGTATATCTAGCCACTTGTATAGCCAGTATATCTAACCACTTGTATAGCCAGTATATCTAACCACTTGTATAGCCAGTATATCTAGCCACTTGTATAGCCAGTATATCTAACCACTTGTATAGCCAGTATATCTAACCACTTGTATAGCCAGTATATCTAGCCACTTGTATAGCCAGTATATCTAACCACTTGTATAGCCAGTATATCTAACCACTTGTATAGCCAGTATATCTAGCCACTTGTATAGCCAGTATATCTAACCACTTGTATAGCCAGTATATCTAACCACTTGTATAGCCAGTATATCTAGCCACTTGTATAGCCAGTATATCTAACCACTTGTATAGCCAGTATATCTAACCACTTGTATAGCCAGTATATCTAGCCACTTGTATAGCCAGTATATCTAACCACTTGTATAGCCAGTATATCTAACCACTTGTATAGCCAGTATATCTAGCCACTTGTATAGCCAGTATATCTAACCACTTGTATAGCCAGTATATCTTGCCACTTGTATAGCCAGTATATCTAACCACTTGTATAGCCAGTATATCTAGCCACTTGTATAGCCAGTATATCTAACCACTTGTATAGCCAGTATATCTAGCCACTTGTATAACAAGTATATCTAACCTCTTGTGTAGCCAGTATATCTAACCACTTGTATAGCCAGTATATCTAACCACTTGTATAGCCATTATATCTAACCACTTGTATAGCCAGTATATCTAACCACTTGTATAGCCAGTATATCTAGCCACTTGTATAGCCAGTATATCTAACCACTTGTATAGCTAGTATATCTAACCACTTGTATAGCCAGTATATCTAACCACTTGTATAGCCAATATATCTAACCACTTGTATAGCTAGTATATCTAACCACTTGTATAGCCAGTATATCTAGCCACTTGTATAGCCAGTATATCTAACCACTTGTATATTCAGTATATCTAACCACTTGTATAGCCAGTATATCTTACCACTTGTATATTCAGTATATCTAACCCCTTGTATAGCCAGTATATCTGGCCACTTGTATAGCTAGTATATCTAACCACTTGTTTAGCTAGTATGTCTAACCTCTTGTATAGCCAGTATATCTAACCACTTGTATAGCCAGTATAGGCCTATCTAGCCACTTGTATAGCCAGTATATCTAACCACTTGTATAGCAAGTATATATAGCCACTTGTACAGTCAGTATATCTAGCCACTTGTATAGCCAGTATATCTAACCACTTGTATAGCCAGTATATCTAACCACTTGTATAGCCAGTATATATAACCACTTGTATAGCCATTATATCTAACCACTTGTATAGCCAGTATATCTAACCACTTGTATAGCCAGTATTTCTAATCTCTTATATAGCTACTATATCTAATCCAAACTTACTTAATTCATCCTTCACTGACTGTAGTATCCCTAGCCATTACAAGCTGGTAACATTCCACTTCCCAATCCTAATCCCTATTCTAGGTTGACAACCTTATGACCCCCTCGGGTTAGTCCCCACCCGGAAATGCATACTATTATATTACCGGAGTATCTTATAACAGAGATGGCAAATTTCTCAGTGTGTCTTAATATTTTTGTTTTTACGATGAGTTCATCAAGGTCCAGGCCAACCCCCGAGCTGAAGGACCCCTCCTATCAACTTTTCGCGACTGTTTATTCAATATACTCACATCTACCCTTCATATGTGAAGGCCGTATCCTCTACCCTCCACCTGAGGAAGCGCTGTGGTCCCGGGGACAATAAGGACCCAGATAACAGAATAAGTTTCATAACAAGGCTGTCAACTTGTGGTTATCTATATCGAATAGGGGATCTTAAGGCGGGGATGCAGGGGATTCGAGTAAAGGCAAATGTTTTTGCAGTTTTTATAGCCAAAATCAATCAAATATTGCTACAGTTTATACATAAAGTTTAATTTTATTCACATGGTGACCTCAACAGTTGTTGAATACTTGTCAGGAAGATATCAGCATTAGATGACAAAAGTTTTAAATGAAGATTAAACGTTGTCATTAAATTCTAGGACATCCTTTACAGATGTTCAAGAAATTTGATACCGCCATGGGAATAAAATTAATCTATATGTTTGTATAGAAGCAATATTTGAGTTATTTTGTTCAAAGAAAGATTTTATATAAAAACTGTATAAACATTGGCCTTTCATCGCATTCCAACCTTAATATAATTTGATATCAATTTATTGGTTGGCCCTATAGTTTTAAAAATATAACATATTGTGTATCTTATATCATGGGTTCGGAACCCCCATTCTTTGTTTTTGTTCGAGGGAAAGCCCCCTTCCGACCATCTGGTCTACACTCTTCGCTGGCGTCAGTTGCGCATGCGGAGTTAGTTAGCGCATCTGACGGAGGAATTCGTGAACTCACCGCAGCCAGGTCATGGAGATATAATCTTGGTGAGCGCATCTGACGGAGGAATTCGTGAACTCACCGCGGCCAGGTCATGGAGATATAATCTTGGTGAGCACATCTGACAGAGAATTCGGGAACTCACCGAGGCCAGGTCATGGAGATATAATCTTGGTGATCGCATCTGACGGAGAATTCGTGAACTCACCGAGGCCAGGTCAAGGAGATATAATCTTGGTGAGCGCATCTGACCGAGGAATTCGTGAACTCACCGCGGCCAGGTCATGGATATATACTCTTGGTGAGCGCATCTGACGGAGGAGTTCGTGAACTCACCGCAACCAGGTCATGGAGATATAATCTTGGTGAGCGCATCTGACGGAGGAATTCGTGAACCCACCGAGGCCAGGTCATGGAGATATAATCTTAGTGAGCGCATCTGACGGAGGAGTTCGTGAACCCACCGCGGCCAGGTCATGGAGATATAATCTTGGTGAGCGCATCTGACGGAGGAATTCGAGAACTCACAGCGGCCAGCTCATGGAGATATAATCTTGGTGAGCGCATCTGACGGAGGGATTCGTAAACTTACTGCGGCCAGGTCATGGAGATATAATCTTGGTGAGCGCATCTGACGGAGGAATTCGTGAACCCACCGCGGCCAGGTCATGGAGATATAATCTTGGTGAGCGCATCTGACGGAGAAATTCGAGAACTCACCGCGGCCAGCTCATGGAGATATAATCTTGGTGATCGCATCTGACGGAGAATTCGTGAACCCACCGCGGCCAGATCATGGAGATATAATCTTGGTGAGCGCATCTGACGGAGGAATTCGTGAACTCACCACGGCCAGGTCATGGAGATATATAATCTTGGTGAGCGCATCTGACGGAGGAATTCGTGAACCCACCGCGGTCAGGTCATGGAGATATAATCTTGGTAAGCTCATCTGAAGAAGGAATTCGAGAACTCACCGCGGCCAGGTCATGGAGATATAATCTTGGTGAACGCATCTGACGGAGGAATTCGTGAACCCACCACGGCCAGCTCATGGAGATATAATCTTGGTGAGCGCATCTGACGGAGGAATTCGAGAACTCACCGCGGCCAGGTCATGGAGATATAATCTTGGTGAGCGCATATGACGGAGGAATTTGTAAACTCACCACGGCCAGGTCATGGAGATATAATCTTGGTGAGCGCATCTGACGGAGGAATTCGAGAACTCACCACGGCCAGGTCATGGAGATATAATCTTAGTGAGCACATCTGACGGAGGGATTCGTGAACTCACCGTGGCCAGCTCATGGAGATATAATCTTGGTGAGCGCATCTGACGGAGGAATTCGAGAACTCACCGTGGCCAGGTCATGGAGATATAATCTTAGTGAGCGCATCTGATGGAGGAATTCGTAAACTCACTGCGGCCAGGTCATGGAGATATAATCTTGGTGAGCGCATCTGACGGAGGAATTCGTGAACTCACTGCGGCCAGATCATGGAGATATAATCTTGGTGAGCGTATCTGACGAAGGAATTCGTGAACTCACCACGGCCAGGTCATGGAGATATAATCTTGGTGATCGCATCTGACGGAGGAATTCGTGAACTCACCACGGCCAGGTCATGGAGATATAATCTTAGTGAGCGCATCTGACGGAGGAATTCGTGAACTCACCGCGGTTAAGGTCATAGAGATATAATCTTGGTGAGCGCATCTGACGGAGGAATTCGTAAACTCACCGCAGCCAGGTCATGGAGATATAATCTTAGTGAGTGCATCTGACGGAGGAATTCGAGAACTCACCGCGGCCAGGTCATGGAGATATAATCTTAGTGAGCGCATCTGACGGAGGAATTCGTGAACTCACCGCGGCCAGCTCATGAAGATATAATCTTAGTGAGCGCATCTGACGGAGGAATTCGTGAACTCACCGAGGCCAGGTCATGGAGATATAATCTTGGTGAACGCATCTGACGGAGGGATTCGTAAACTTACCGCGGCCAGGTCATGGAGATATAATCTTGGTGAACGCATCTGACCGAGGAATTCGTAAACTCACCGCGGCCTGGTCATGGAGATATAATCTTGGTGAGCGCATCTGACGGAGGAATTCGTGATCTCACCGCGGCCAGGTCATGGAGGTATATAATCTTGGTGAGCGTATCTGACGGAGGAATTCGTGAACCCACCGCGGCGAGGTCATGGAGATATAATCTTGGTGAGCGCATCTGACGGAGGAATTCGTGAACTCACCGCGGCCAGCTCATGGAGATATAATCTTGGTGAGCGCATCTGACGGAGGAATTCGTGAACTCACCGCGGCCAGGTCATGGAGATATAATCTTGAAATGACTCAGTCACTTTAATATTCACTTAATGCCGAGAGTTGGGCTTGAATGTAGTCTTCCCCTCGGGGATCCCGACCAACAATGTTTCCATGCATAATACAATCAACAATAATGAAATTTTGGTCGAAACCACATTGGAACTACAACTACCGAAAACTCGCTTCCTTGGCCGCATGGTCTAAGGCGTTGATTCGCAATATACTGGCATGTTGAGGATGGGGAGATCGTTGTTTAAAAAACAAGTCATAACTGATGGTGGCTTTTTCCAAAATGTTTTTAAATTCCTCCTTCGTGCAAACGTGGGTACCAACACCTCCAAATTACACCTTTCTTGTCCCTAATACGTTAGCGTAATTAGTACATATGCGTACAAACCGAACGGGTAGTAGGACGTGGTATTAATAAAACTAGCCGAGTTCAGAACAAATCTCAGTAACCTTTGTAAATGTACTTGAAATATACAAGAAAAGCAGAGTAACTAATACAATGGACACTCAACATAGCTGAGAATCAGCTCAGTTGTCTTATAACAGTACATGTATACATATGTTATGTATATCTAGAATACTCATTTGTAAATATATGTATCTTATTTAATAGTAATCGTCAAATATAATAATATAATCCTAGATTGTAATAATTTAATAAAAACATACTATCTTGGTCAAGTTATTTGTGCTATATTTTTCTAGTTTTAAGTTAATCCTTTCCGTAATATCAGAATTATTTAATTCTCAACATGTTCACATGTCCCAAAACATACATAAACTATAATATAATTAAATAATTATATTATATCTTCTGTCCAGATAGACTCATTGCACCAAATATAAAGTGGGATATTGAAAAACGTTTTATTTACTTTCATCTATTGACTTTAAGTTAAAATAAACCAGCCACGTGGTGTAATGGTCAGTGCACCTGGCTTCGATCCTAGGGGTCCTAGGTTCGATTCTCAGATGGTACCTTAGGTATTTTTCCCGAAAGAGAACCACCCCAACGGTCACCAGGGTCTGTTATTAAGGCTCAAGTTAGGTTTAAGTGTTTCTACTGGCTCCACACCTTAATACTCTCTATAGCCATCCCCTCACCTCATCCGGAAATGGAGAGAGCCTTCACAGAAAGGATGTACGATTAGTACTCTCGAGAGTCCTCTGGACAACAATAAATTGGTACTGACTAATATTTCCACTACTGGGCTACAAAGATGTAGCCAGAAACCAGATATTTATTTCAGTGAAACATTTATTTATTTAAAAGTTTATCCATCATATGTCAATATGCATCTTAATTAATATTTTTTGTTAGGTGTTTCACCTTTGATGGAGGCTGAAGCGTTGAAACTTAAATAGGCTTATAATATTTTTATAAGTTTTAGTAATCTAATAAATAAACGATGTTAGTACTAATATAATGTTATATTTCAGTCAACAAATAATACATATTAAGATGTTAAAGTGTTGAGCTCGACCGCCGAGGGCGGGGAGATCGAGGTTCGAATCTCGGTCGGGTGAACTGAGGGTGGTTTTTCCTAAATGGTTTTCCACTTTCCCTCCACGCAAATGCGGGTTCACTTCCTCTAATTAAACCTTCCCAATTCTCAATCCATTAGCGTAATTAGTACTTAAAGCGTATAACCCGAACGGGTAGTAAGACGCGGTGCTAAATAATAATAATAATTATTATTATTATTATTATTATTATTATTATTATTATTATTATTATATGTTAAAGGAACGCAGAGCTCATAGCAGAGAAGTCAGTGTTTGTTAGATGTTCCAAAAACAGTATTACTAGAGAGTATTTGACCTCCAGCTGGGACTGTCTGTTTGTCTGTGTGTGTGTGTGCGTGTGTGTGTGTGTGTGTGTGTGTTTGTGTGTGTGTGAAAGAGGCATCAGGTGTGTCCCGGATTCGCATTTCATTTAACTCTTGAGAATAGCACAGGAAATGTTCCAGAAAGCCGGAGATAATTAGCCAGGCTCGCAGTGAAGTCTTCCTTTTGCGAGCTACTTCTTGCCTTGAAAGAAACTCCCCCACACTGATGTCTCCCTACCCTCATACCCTAAAGTTACCGTCCCCCCGGCCCATATACCCTCATGTTCTTACCCGTCTCACACTTCTAACTACGATATTCTTCGTCTTTCTAAGAGCTGTGTGTCAAAAGGAATGAGCCTGCACGAATCACGAGTTATCATGGAAGACATCACTTCTCTCGTGTGTTACTTAGCTCAATAGGAACGAAGGGATTAAGTGTTTCATCTACATTTAGCAAACAGAAAAAAAAAAGAGTTTTCACTTTTAGAACTCACATTTTTATTTGAACAATTTAAATATAAAACTAAACTTCAATAGATGACCTAATTTTAAGTATATGTGGTAATATCTAAGTATATATATTTATCAAATTGGTGTTTTATATCATTTTAACGGTATTTTTGACTGTTTTGAAAGAATATATAAAAATCCACACTAATTAAATTGATGTTATATTGTATAACTAATGAAAAACTTTCAAATAAAACATACAATTCTTTATTTAAAATTTTTATAATAGCCATACTTAGTCGCAAGGATCTCAATATTTCTCATGGTTAGTATATTATTATTATCACCGCGTCTTACTACCCGTTCGGGTTATACGCACCAACTCTAATGTGTAGTGATAGAGTGATTGTGAGATGAAATGAAGGACCTCAATTTAACGTGGAATCCAAACCACGGTGGAGGCCTGGCATTCCTCACATTCACACGATGTCTTGTCAGAGGTCAAGGAATGGTTTGGTAATCAGATAAATCTGTGCCGGGACCGAGGATTGAACCCCGGACCCTTATCACAGAATTCCGTCACCTTACCCCTAGATCACCAGGACACCCATCAGGGATATTAAATGATTAAAGTATCCAATTAGTATCCTAGTAATCATTTTGTTTTGCAGTTAATACCAAAATTTCATATTTTTTAATGTTCGATCTAGAGTACTTTTGAGGATCCTGTTTTTTTAAATATTCCTACTGTTGTTAATAAATATTAAAAACTGTATATTATATTCACAAGTAATAGACATTTTGTTACACGTGTTCTAAATCTATCCTTCAAAGTCTGTCGTGATTTTGTGACTCTTGATTAATAATTCCCTCTCTACCAATCTAAGACGCGAGTCGACCTATCGACTTTCTCTTCCCATCTCTATTTTTACCCTAGTCGAGCACAATGGAGTCAGGTTGGACGTCGACCACACTGGCTGAGATACCTGTTAAACATTAATTAGATTTGGGCTGTTATACCTGTTAAAAATTAATTAGATTTGGGCTGTGATACCTGTAAAACATTAATTAGGTTTGGGCTGTGATACCTGTTAAACATTAATTAGATTTGGGCTGTGATACCTGTTAAACATTAATTAGATTTGGGCTGTGATACCTGTTAAACATTAATTAGATTTGGGCTGTGATACCTGTAAAACATTAATTAGGTTTGGGCTGTGATACCTGTTAAACATTAATTAGGTTTGGGCTGTGATACCTGTTAAACATTAATTAGATTTGGGCTGTGATACCTGTTAAACATTAGTTAGATTTGGGCTGTGATACCTGTTAAACATTAATTAGGTTTGGGAGGTCCAAGAAAATAAGATTATTTATAGAACTTTTGAATTCAAACATTTCATAATGAGAATATTATAGTTGGTAAATACCTCATCTTTAATTATATACCTTTTCAATAAGAGGTATAAAAAAGCATTTTCAATGAAGTTGTAATCTAGAGACAAATTTTGATAATTAGAGCCTTATCTGACTGTTAGAAATTTTAATATATCTACTTATATGCATTAATACGTCAGCTCACAACATTCGCATCGGTCGATTTTGATAGATACCATCAATACCGTCAAAATAACACCGATAATAATGTTCAAATCTATAAATTTTTGCCACAGAAAAGTATATTTAAATGTTCTTAACTACTCGTATGGGCTGTAGTTGGGGCTAGGCCCAATGAAGGTTCCAGGGCCTGTTGTCGTGGGGGGGCTATTAGTTCTCATAAGAATTTGTTTTAACACCTGTTTGGGCTTTAAACTTATGTACTAATTAGACTAATGGGTTAGGAATTGGTAAGTTTTAATGTATAGTAAGTGCCCGCATTTGCGTGGAAGGAGAATGAAAATCTAGGCTTATTGCACTCGACCAGGATCGAACCCTGATCTCCCCCATCCTCGGCAGTCTAGTCTAACACAAGCTTAGTGCATTAGACCACGTGGCAACAGAAGCATGTCATAAATATTATTAAGTATACATCCAATTGTCTTTATTCAATAATAAAATAAGAATTATAGGTATTAATAATTTTAATAACATTATTAGCTTATAAGAATAATTTTAATTAGTTATAATAACAAAAGGACACTTAAGAAAACTCACAATATTTAATATTACAAAATTTGTAATTTGTTTATAAAACACAAAACAAATGTCACTGAAAATTAATTACTATGTACCATACATAGGCCTAATTTTTATATTAATATAAATATTATGTATTTTTAATCCCAAAATAATCATTTGTTGGCATAATAAAATTAGTAATTTATCTACTATAAAGTTTTAAATTTAAATCAAAAAATTAAATCTGCCATTAACACTACTGCCAAACTGGTTTAAAGCCTTGTTTATTTCTACTGGAAACCCGCCTAGGTGGCGTAGTTGGCTAACGCGCTAGTCGTGTTGAGCTCGACTGCTGAGGACGGGTGAGATCGAGGTTCTAATCTCGGTCGGGTGAACTGGGGGTGGTTTTTCCTAAATGGTTTTCCACTCCCCCTCCACGCAAATGCAGGTTCACTTCCTTTAATTCAACCTTCATAATTCCTGATCCATTAGCGTAAGTAGTAATTAAAGCGTATAACCCGAATGGGTAGTAAGACGCGTTGCTAAATAATAATAATATTTATACTGGAACATCACGGTGTTGTGGATGTAATAAGGCAAGACATGACAGTGGGTTATGGTACGGAAAATACCATTAGTTAAAAATAATTGTATATTAACTTTTTTTTTTAGTAAAACAGGATTCATTTCAATAGTTATTCTAACAACCAAATCTGAATATGGGTAGCAGTTCTATCGGTTATCGGCAGGCAGAATATTAATTCACATGTTTAGTTATTAAAAAAAAAAAAAGTTTAGCCTCAAGTATAGACAGCACTAAAATTTCAACTCATTTTAAATTATTTCACGTTGCAAGATATAATCTAATTAGCTCAATATCGAGAAAAACAGATGAAAACCCTTGGGCCTCGATACCACTTTTCTTATTTGGAACCTGTCACCCGTTTTAATACTATACAGCGCTACACAAAAACTACAACTTGAACTGCCTTTTACTACTTTTCCCCTTCCCCCCCTTCCCCCTGCCCCCTACACCATTGTCTTTCACCCTTCTCATGCATATATGTTTATATCTCATGTGTTCAAGAACACAAGGTCAAAGTATTTCCGATTATTTTTGAGGTAATATTATCGGTAGTCATGTCAAATGTTTTACTTAGGGGTTGACAGGAATTATTTTACTTGGCTGCACATTAGAGCTCAAGAAAAAGATCTCTTGGTTAGCTAATGTAGAATACAGGGCAAGGCAGAGGTGGCTTTTTACACAAATTAATCACTCTTTTCAATATTAAAATATAGGTTCCAATATATTTTATAATTTTTGATGCGTAGAGGGGAGGGGGTGATTGCCCCAATCTCCCCCTTCTGTATCCACCACTGGGTGAGGTCGAGTTTAGAAAAGGACCACTCATACATTGAATAGAATCGAAGCGCATTATTTGGACTAACATTTAAACGAAGGGAAAACTAAAATTGTAATGGTGTTGAATTTAAAGAATAACCAGCAAGTTTTTTTATTTATTTCACAACTATAATTACATAACATAGTAGAAACAATGTAACAAGATTAGATCGCCATTAAAGGTGGGTGACTGGGTCCTAAAACTGTTGCAATTAAAATGTGTTTCTCTTTTGGATCGCTTGATGTTAGTCATGGTATAATCTTAGGACAATGTATGGCTTGGTTATACAATTTCTATTTATTTATTGGATGACAAAATATTACTTACATGCTAACTAATTGACCATTTTTTGTTTGTTTTAAACATATCTAATGTATCATGATGACAATATTTCCTTATTTAAATAATCTTTAACATTAGGCTTTAACAGGCAATTTTAGAAAAAAAAATTAAAATGTCATAACAATGATTTTATTAAAAATATTAAGGCCTTCAAATTTCTCTAACAGCCCTAGGGACCCCACATGTATAAATCCAGCTGTGAACAAAATGTAAATTAATGACTGACGTAAGATTCCAATAAATACAAGAACACTCTTGTGCTATTTTCTAATCCTTTATAAAGATATTGATTTTTCCGTCTTCATTAATATTTAAAATCATCTTTTAGATTAAATATTTTCATTTTTCTTGTTTTGAGTTATTTTAAATTAAATTCATCTTTTCCAAACGACAGCTATGTTTCTATTTTTCTTTCTTTTAGATGCACGTGTTTGAAGCATGGTTTATTTCCGGGTGGTATTACGCAGTAGTTAAGACCAGGTGCATAGTTAAGCCATGCCTAATTGTTTGTTATCGCACTAAGATAAAATAACCCCATTGGTAGATGGAAAGAAATGAAGTAGTGACCTGGGTTTGAGAGTACACAACTACGGAGAGTACAGACCCAAACCTTGAAAGATGGCATAGTCTTCCCCCGGTATCGTCATGTGGATCAGACGTGTTTGGAACTATCGCTATAAAATGTATACTATCAGTATTTTTAAGTGTTAAATGGTGTAAAAAACAATACGTATTCATTTAAATAAATTGAAAAAAGTGTACAAGTATTTTCCTTAAATTAACACCCTATCAATGCATCTCAATATGACATAGCTAGAAGACGATCGACGAGAGCGTTCTAAGACGACACCCTCACGTAAGATAAGAAACGAGGACGGTTAACAGATCGTAACAAAGGTAGCCCAACTTGTGGTTCGTTACGCCTCTGTCGGTTTCCTTCGCCGCGTTAATTATCATGTTAACATCGATATGAGCCTAGTTTTCGTCCTTTTAATCGTAAATAACGCTGTATACCTTGACTAGAGTCCATCGCAGTCTCACTTTACAAACAAAACAGACAAATTTGAACACCTGCACCCGAGCTATCGACTGTGTCCATAGCCTCCCTCGGCGGTAGCACCAAACTGATCTGCCGAATACCATGGAATTAGGTCGAAAAAATACGATTGCTCTAAACGTTTTGCTTCACTTCAATTCGATTAAATTCATCAAAGAGTGAGTGGCCTTTAGAAGTACCTGGTATCAGTATCGGTACGTCAGTGGATGGCGTGTTTACTGTGTAGGCTGGATTCCTGAGAGCTAACAGACGTATCGGAGGCCGATACCGGATACAAGGACTGGTATTTGGTCGATTGTGGACTAAAAGGGAGAAATATAACTTAGTGTTGTGCGAGAGCGACATTAACAACTTATATGTTGTCAACAACCACTAAAGACTACTCTGAACTTGGCAAGTGGAAATGATTACTGGTGACAGTACTAAGAGTTAGACCTGTTATCGTATGTGCTGTATTTTTTAGTTTACATTAAATTCATGAATCTTATCTTATGTTATGTTATTTAAAATTTAGTTTCTATCATTTTAATAAGATTAAAGTTTACTATTAATGTATTGCAATTTTGTAATATTCAAGAAATAAATACAAATTAATTATTTATGTAAACCCTCTCATTCCCAAATTTATTTTAAGCTCATCTTCAAAGGCAAAATTGAAATTTTTCAAACATTCTCTAAATTTTCATAGATAAAATTTCTTTAATTAATTTATTTTAGAAAAAAATAGGATACATAATTATTGATAATTTAAATTAGATCCCCAAAACAATTTTTGAACAAAATTTTTAGAACAATTTTCAAAATTATTAAGATTTTACAAACATAAGTTATAAACTAGAATAATATTTAACGTTTTTAAGAAAATATATGTAATAGTTTATATTATAAAAATACCCTTACTTGTAGACTAACTTTAATTTGAGGGCTATGGTTAAAATTTAAAAAAAAGCAATGAGGTAAAGCTATATTAAATCTAAATATTATGTTCAAGCAAGATCAATTCATACGATGAGGATCTACGGTCAAGGACAGACAGACAGACAGGCATGGGGACAGACTTTGGCCTAAGTGTATTATCAATTTTCTTTGAGTTCAGATTTGTATAAAACATAAAGATAAATCATAATCTTGAAATCAATTGTTTTCACTATTACAATATTTTCTCTTGATATAAGAAAGTAAAATAGACTTGATGTATAATAATACCACCTCATATAAAGTAGAGTAGCACTTTAAGAAACTATAATTTGCTACACTGTGTATTTGTACCACCCTCCTTCTCTAATGGACAAGGGCAGGGGCACATATACATAAACTAAAGAGGGCTAAAAACAAACAACAAATGATTAAATTGCAGAAGAGCATCAGGACCACATAAACATTGATAGGCCTTCAGTTTGACCTATACAACAATTTGTTGTCATGAAGCCTTCCTAACCATCACCCGTTATTCGGTATTATCAGTCAAAGGGAAAAATGGGCGAGGATCTTTTGAGTTAAAAGAATGACCTCTTAACCTGTAATAGTAAATTAAAGATTGCATGTAAAATAATTCAATATTTATTTATAAAAGATTAACAGTTGATATATATATGAATATAAGTAACAATAGATAGTAAAAAAGTAAATATATAAAAATGGATATATGAAGAATGGGGTTATGCCCATTATCATACAGATGTACCGTTGCCATAACAACGTTTGTCCTAACGATTACATTCAAGATAAATATACGACCCCTCAATGGGTCTCAGCGGCAACCCGCAATACACTAACAACCATAACTAGCCACCACAGGCTAACCATCCGCATTCCAAAAACGGACTATATCGTATGCTTTAGAATTACAATTTATAAGCATAACTATTCATGGCAACCAAAATGAGATAGTCAATGATTTATTTTAGTCATAACAATAAATCCAACAAACAATATTTTAGCCGTATGGGCTATCAACATTTCCCATATTACCCAGGCATTCGCCTTCAAAAATGTAAGATAAAAAACTTACAATAAAAAGGTCCCTCATTCTTTCTAGCCATTAGTTACCAAGCCGGAAGGGCAAAAAATCCCAGTAATACTATTAACCTGTAATAAACTATACTACGCCATGCTTGGGCTACGTAATTCGTCTTTTCTACAAAATTAAAGAATCTACCCAAAACAACAGAAGTAAGTCCAAAACTAATTTTGTAACGTACTAGCCGAAAAGGAATTTAGACCTAGCTTAAAATTACAATTAAACCTATAACAAATTTCTAAAAGAGTAATTTTAACTACGGCCGAAACTGAATTTATACCTTGGGAAAAATCCCATCCTAGAGCAAGTGTCAAAGACACGGATGATTCAAGAAGTGACTTTACGACACACACAACATCAGTTTATAAACCGTTATTCTCTGAGGGGAGGGGAACATAGGGGAAACGAAAGAACATAGAAGAACAATCACACGGAATAGAGGGATAGGGGCAGTAAAGAAACAAATAGATCATTGGAGAGGCACGTAGAACGTCACGTGTCCATCACGAGGTCACTCCCATGAAGCAACGGGTGACCTCTGCGCTCAACATGCCACACCTCTAATTCTTTTAGTTATGTCTTTACACTCGGTGCGGAAACAGTGCGCGCTGGCAGGGATGTTGTTGACGAGGCTTGAGACACACTGACCGAGAAACGGGGCACTTTGGTGAGTACAGTATTGTTTATTCTTCGGTGTTGTAGAAATAGTGTTCATTTACTCGTATTTCCTTCATGCTTGTAATGTTGAAGTCAAGCAACGTTACACGATCATTGAATATAATAGAAAGTTTTAAGACAAAGAAAAGTACATTGCAAAGTGTTATCAAGACCAATCATCAGTATTAAACACATTAAGTACTAACCAACAATAAAATGAGTCGATGTCCACATAATTTAATGTCTCATTTTCTCAAAAAACTTAATTGCTGGAGACAATGAGGTCGAGATTTGAATCTCAGCTGAGTTTGCTGGAGGTGATTTTCTCACTCCCATCTCTAAGCTAATGTGAGCACATTTATTCAAACTTGTTCTCTATTCGGGCCTACTTAAAAAGCCGTTAGTAGTCTTTGCATTAACTACTTCAATGGGTCTGCAAAGTTACATTAACTCATACGGTTTGGTTGACCAGTGAACGTGAGGTTGGGGTTTTAATCCTGGGCTGGTGTACTGGTGGTGGTTTTTCCTAAATAGTTTTTAACTTCAAATGTGGGTATATTAACTAAAGTTTCTCTAAATCCTACTTTTCTCATCCCTACGACATAACTAAGGCCCAATGTACAACACAAGGAGGGCAGCCGCAGCAGAGGTGAAATTGTAGCACATTTTTAGATTGTTTACTATACAGTGGACAGAGCGCAGGCACAGTATAGGAATAATTCTGCTGTTCCTGCCCTCTGCCTTGTGTGCAATGTGTGCCGGGCTTAAATATGCGGCTATCCCAAACGAGTGGTAAAAGGTAGTACACAAAAAATAATTTTGTAGGTAGTTTATGTACTTAATGCTAATCCAGTAGGTAGCAGCTTTTGATCTGCTAACATAATTTTCTCTAAAAAGGCATTAAGTAACAATGCTTGAAAATCAAATAGAGGAAACCTCATAATGAAATAAGTTCTTATTTTAATTGAGAACATTTTTAAATGTCTATGTACACTCAGCTTAACCTGAAAGATTTGGTCTTCGTGGTAAAAAAAAAAGTCCTTCAACACTGTATTTAAAAACAACTAGTGGAAAAATATTACCAAGTGAAATGTTAAATCATATCCTAATTAAGTAAAGACACTAGGGGCCAATTTCATAATCATATCCTAATTAAGTAAAGACACTAGGGGCCAATTTCATAATCATACTTTTACACCTCAAATGCGGTGATATTCTAGTTAGTCGAAGCAGCTAAAATGTTGTCCAAGTCCTTCAGACTTGTCGCAGTAGTCAAAGACTAAATGTGTTTTTGTTATTCGAAGCAGATATAATGTTTTCTAAGTCCTTCATCCTTGTTTTAGTCAGAATGACTAAATTTGGTTTTGTGTCAATCTGACTTAATTTCTTTAGTCAGATAGTCTGACTATATATTTTCCCTATGTCCATATAACATAGCTTAAATACAGGGGCTTTGAGCTCTATATGTAATAAGGACCTTGCTTTAAGGTTCCTCTTCTCTATAAGTTCATTATTCCATTTTAAGTCCTTATGACTTCACAATATCCCATGACTATGTGGACGTCATGCTCACTCATTTGAATTTTTGTATGGCTACATGCAGATTGTCTAATGCCTTTATTTGAGGACCTAGTTAGGTCAGTATCTCAAAGCATTCTTGTTGGCACCCCTCTTTCTGTGTTACTATTTTGGGTGCGCAAAGTGCAGAACATAGCTAGTTTTGTATAGTGGTCAGCAAAGATATTATTTTCATTTGCCCTGTTGGCACCTCATTAGTCCAAGTGTTTAAGGTTAGTGTGTACTATAGTTGATGTATACCCCAAGAAGTGGGTAGTGGTATAAATGTACTATTGAGTGCTCTGGCAGTGCCAACTGGGAAAGGACCGGCCATAGTACAATTTTGTGTTGACACCTGATTGTTAGCCATCTGCTAATGTAATTGACAGACCGTCCTCTTACCATTTATTATTTAGTGTGTCTAGGGGACCTTTATACATTTCCAATCAAACTAGCTAGCTTGGCCGACATTCAGCTCAGTAACTAAAACAAGATTTGCAGTTATATTTTTACTAGTAATTAATTCACCAGGTTTTCTGTTTAGACCCTTCTGGTGGTAGTCTGGCGTTAGCCCAGCTGTTTTGGAATCCAATACTTTCTATAAACTTAACTTCCTTTTGACTGTTACTGTGTCGTCTTGGATACGTATTCTCCCGTGCTACAGGAAGTTCTTATGATAGGATTTAACAACTCCAAAAATATATTTGTCAGTTTAAAACTTAATGTTTTCCTTTATACTTCTAAGAGTTACATGTTTTCCCTAACAAATTTAGCATATTTATTACTGTATCTTTTAGTCCTGCATTTAATATTGTTTATCAATTGTAACCCTATACATTCTTTTTTATAATTTTTTTTATAATAAATTTATTGTTACCTATTATTTCTCTTACTCTTATTAAGTATTTCCCCGTCTCTACTTTGTTATACATCAACTTTGTAATAGTTATCGTTACCTCCTCTACATATTAGAGTGACGGGGAAGTAATGATACAAAAAGAATAGTGTGTTGATATAAGCGAGGCAATCACGGAGAAATATTGCATGAAAAGAATAAGGCTTTGCAACTCAAGATTTGGACAAAGTTTATACCGAATATTGCTAGCTTCTGGGTTAACAGAGTGTACATCTTTAGACTTGTCAAACATTATAAGAGGTTAAGTTTGGCAGCTTTGATCAGCCTTTCGTGCAACTGCTTATTTAGCTAAAGTCTCTGGTTCAATTCCTGACATAGTCATTAACTGTATGTGATGAAATTGGGGACTTATTACCCAATAATGAATGGACAGCCTGGGGTGTTGTATCGGTCCTGATATAATCCATATGTTCAGAAAGTGCATACCGAACAGTCTAAAGAAATTTTAGCATACAAGAAAAAAATTATGTTTAATTTCATTTTTATTGGATTTAAATATGATAAAACTTTCTTATCAAAAACAATTTTAAATGCTTATCATAACTTTATTGGTATGTATATATTTAATACAAAACATCGTAAATATTTGAATTTACTGCTATAAAATATATAAGTTCACTTTCATTAAGACTACAACTTACTTCTTTAAGGAAAATTTACATTTTTTTTGTGACTTTTTATCACTTATTTTTAGTAAATGGTTTTGCAAAAAATATTAATTTACAATTCAAAACCAGTTTGTATCTATCTAAAATTATTTAACAATTATAAATACACCATTGTCTTAGATATTACACTATTGTAAATACACTATTTTGATTGCATGTAAATAAGGTTGTTTTTTGTAGAGATAAATACATTTGTAGGTACATGTTTCATAAGTAATTCATGGAAGAAAACTAAAACTAAATAAATAAATGCATTCTTTAACATTTATATAAAACTATAATAAAAAATGCAGAAAGTTAACAAATAAGATGAATTCTTGAGCAATGACTATCTGATTTAAAATGATAGCTTTCCTTAAATCAATAGAAATTGAAAGAGGTACAAATGAGTTCATAATTAAGATATTTGTATGATACTAAAAAAGTAATAAACTACAGATTCATCTTTTACCACCTAGGAAAATACAAGTAGGCCCCTACACCAAATGGACATGGGGGGCGTAGAGAGTCAAATTGCCAACCAGATATGCACCAAATTACCCTGACTCAATAAGAGACAGAGCTTATGGAAGAATTGGTACTTCCCAACATAAATTATATAGTTCATAATTTGTGGTTTATTTTTTTGCCAATATAAATAAAGATTTCAACTTTATCAAAATTTACTAGCAAACATTTTTTCAAATTCTACCAACCACACCATGCAATTGATGATTCATATTATTTCTATATTCAATTATCAACACTTAGCAGAAGCATTCAACTATGATCCAAAAATTAAATATTAGCGGACAATATCAAAGTCCAAAGAAACAGATTCACACAGTTTAAATTCTTCTGAATAATGTTCAATAAACAAAGCCAGGCAAGTACTAGTATCTATTAGACTAAACAGATCAAAGTCCTTGACATCAATGTCATAACACATTTTCGTTAAGATTAAGGCAGAAAAACTGGATGGTTTTACTACATCAGTAAAAAAAAAAGTGTAATCTATTATAAATTAAGTAGAGCACTTCATAAAAAAATTCAAAGTTTTAACTATATGAATATGAATTGTTTGGTCATGGAACTCCAAGTTTAGGAATATATTTAGAATTATTGTCATATAATGATATACAGATAAATATATATTTTAAAAACTATAAACTCTGACATTCACTTCATAACAATGTATATACTTCTAAATTGATTGCTTGATTCATCTTTAATTCACACCAACACTATTCAATATGTAGGATATTTAAAATTAGTTATCAAAAGTAATCTAAGATCTAATAATAAAATACTACAAAACTTATTTTGTTATTATACACATTTTCATTCGTTGAACTTTTGACTTCAGTTACAATAGTAAGTAGTCACTAAACACTTAAATCAAACAAAGTGAGCTTGTTATAAACCAAAAAGTTGTATCTAGTATAACAACGATACTAATAGTCAGTTTACAAAACTAATATACAGTCTTGGAATGTTTGGTTACTATTATTATATTTGTTTATAAAAAGGCAGTTTTGAATAGCACATTGCCAGTAATTATGAATTTATTCAGGTACTTACGAATAAATCATGAAGAACCCAAATTCTAGCATTACTTTCAAAAGTGACCACAAAAATCTAGTTCAGCAGGTACCCAATCAAAATTAGTTTTCAGATAAGAATATTATTAAAATTGAAAGATTACAAAAGTTGATTAATTTGTCAGTTCCAGGTATAACCTGATTTGGATAGGAGGGAAGTTCTGGAAGACAGATTTTATAAGAAGAATCCCATCATATAATAGAAGTCAAACTTACACTTTTAGCCAGGCACAAATTTTCTAAACCAAAGTCTAACATAGGCTTATACTAAAAAGTATAATGTAGGACATACAAACTATTAAAGAAACAATACAAAAACTTATATTACAATTTATTTTCCAACACTAAGGCTAGATCTCTGGAAAAATATTTTGACTATCTCAAAAAATTATTTAAGTTAACCCTACAAGTGACCATACATTTCAATCAGTTCCTTTCCCATGTGTGTGATGACATAATCGTGGTAGTACATCATGATACACAGTGGCTGACCCAAAATAAGCGACGCCCAAACAACAATATTTCCCCAGCGAGGGCCCATCTTGCGCTCCATAACACGACTCACAAATGATAACGGAATCTAAACAAAAATACAATGTATTTTATTATGAAGTTCATGTGTATAATTAATGTTGACCAATATCTGTCAGTTTAAATAAAGTTTTTAAATTATAAATTATAGGTTATGTTTTAGTGTGAATTATTTGTATGAAATATAGTGTATTATTGGTGAATTCAAAGCTATTATGTGGAGCAGGTTGCCTCTTTTTAACTTGACACTTTAAACATCATCACACTAGACAGACAACGTATTAAATAGAAAGAGAGGGAAGAAAATTAGTATTTCAGCTTCTGTGAGGCCTCTTGTATCTGCTGCTCTAACATTTTCCCTTTTCTGCTGATGAATAAACATTTTCTCTACTAGTTGATCCTAAACAGCATTGACATGCATTTATATACAACCTTTTTACTATTTTCTATTCTAAATAGAGATATTTTCAGTGAAGATTTTAGTGTACATCCTGGCAGAAAAAATCTTACTAACCATTTTCTTGAATAAACCAAATTGGTCTCTCAACAGAAACACCAAGAAAGAGAATGATTGGTCATCGACACGACAGAAAAATGAAAAAAAAAGATAAGCCTGAAGCAAAACATCTATAAACCCATAATTTGGACTTTTAATGTGTTACACCACCAAGGTACTAAAATCCCTCAATAAAGATACCTGCAACTCTTCACAATTAAGGATTAGGAACTGGCCCAACAATATATCACAAAAACCAGACAAGTCACTAATCTCAACCCTAGGTGAATTCTTTTCCTTCCTACAAGCACACTTTATTAATGTCATTTTTAATATTCTTTTTAACAATATTACATTATGTAATTTTGTGTTAAGTTTTTATATTTATCTGTTTATCCAAGTGCCTCCATCTTTACAGTGAGATTAAAACCGAAACACAATCAGCTGTTGACAGTCAGCCTTTAAGTTCAACCAAGCGCATCAGTCTATTCTAATGATAAAGTTGTTTGTGACAATAAAAGCATGTCCTTAAAAAAATGTTTTTTGTGTTTTATCCAAACAATTTATATTCAAGTATCAAATAAGGTGTGTATTCTGGTTAACTCTCATAACCATGATTTAGCCTAGTGCTCTATTCCAAAGAACATAAAATGTAAATAGTGACTCAGGACATGTGTGAATTATTTAAGTACTATAGTGACAATAATTTGGGATAAGATTGTTTTTTAGTGTTAGGGTTTATAATTTTGTAATTTATTTGTTTCTCCATCAAATTATTCTGCTTTATCAATTATGTAATGTAAATATTGTTTGTTTGTTTTTTACTTTATTTTCTCATAACTCTCACCATAAATATTCCACATGCATTTTTATTTGCAATACATTAATAAGATACCCACTACGAATAAGTGTTCATAAGTGGTGTTAAATCACAAGACTATTAAATGTGTTACAGTATAATTCATTTTGGTTTCATCTTTTTAAAACAAGTTTGTGTGGGTTATCTACAAAGAAGAAAAAAAAATACTAGGAAAAGGTTATAAAAATACAGTTAAGCTGCAAGTTATATAATATATATTAAGTTTATCATCAGTGGCAGCTAGTGTATAGGTAATGTGGAACTGCAGTCCCTCCTTTTTCCACTTGATATTATCGATAACATTTAATATAATGAGTCCTTTTTTCTTCAATTCTTTCTTTATTTTTGTAGTACAATATTATATTCCTTAAGCTTAATGTCAATACTTCAGTAGCCATCCCCCAGTTTATGAAAAAGATACAAAAATCTTTGTATGGAACTGCGAACTTCACAGTGCCAGCAATGTGGTGTTTTACTGTTGTGCACATGCGCATATAGGAGTGGGTAGGGAGGAAGGCAGGACAGCCAGGTAAAAAGAGCACCGTTGCTCTCGCAGTGCCAGCTCTGGCGTGATGGTGGAAGAAGTTTTTTTTTTACTAAGCGTGTGTTTGTGCTTAAAACCCGTGTACCATATTCTTGAATGTGATAAAGTGTAGAAGAGTGTAGAGTTAGATTATTATTCTGCTTCCAGATATTCTATTCATTTTTTTTTTCGTTTCTTTAACAGAAAGACTCATGTGCTTGCAGTACTTTCAATGGAAAAAAAATTTCCTCAATTGTCATCCAGAGATCAAGGAGAAAATTATTGAACTTTTTGCGCAAATTAAGACAAGAAGAATGGTTTTCATTTTTAAATGAATAAATCAAGCTTGAACTGTAACAATTTAAGTAAAAAAAATTGTTTGTTTTTTTGCTAAGATTTTATCAAGTTCTGAATAAATTTTCTTTATATTCATTTTTTTTTTCCTTTTACACAATTTTAAAACAAAGGCTAAAAATTTCTGGAGCAGCACCCCTACTAATTTTAGCTACGAGCCGCCACTGTTTATCATAACAAGCATTTTAACTTTCATGAAACAATAAGTAGTCCTGTGCAAGAATAGCATTAAAAATAATTTCATAGTTTCAATTAAGTTAAATCTAGTGGTAGATGTCAAAAATATTTTTGAAGAGAGTCAGGAAAAGGGACAAATCTCCAATTTGTTGCAGTTATATGTATGAGCAATAAATTTAAATTCCATTATCTTGTAGTAAGAATTTAAGAGGAAAAAAATGTACACTAAAAATGTTTATCTTAACTGTTTATTAAATTGTAATTTTTCCAATAATATGTTTCCTAACAATTGCTGAGTGAGGTTTTTGATGTGACTAAAAATACCTAATCCTAGTGTAACTATTATAATAATGTATTTTTGATCCAATGTTTATGGTATGACTATAAATAGATTCTAAAAATATTTCTAGGAAGACTAAAAAAGTTCTTAAATAAAAAACTCATGGTGGTAGTTTAAAAAAATATTTACACAGTAAAACATCAAAATATTCAACTAATATGAATAAATAAAAATGAACCACAGTCTTGTCCATAGAAATAACAAAAATATTACTAAATTAAGCAATTGTGTCCTCTTACTGCTTATATTTTGTTAGTAAAGTTCTCACAAAAAGCACTGTTTGACTCCAAAAATAATAGTTTAGACAACTATTATTATCTATGACACAAAATCAAATGGATGCCATTCCAAATAATATTTATGTAATAGACCTGTTTTCATGCAAGTGCAAATGAGGTTTTATTTTTTTCTGGAAAAACCCAAGAAATATATTTAACCACCCTAGTTTCAGGGACATTTTCCTAATATTCTATAATTTTATTCATAACTAAATGTTTTTGCTCCACACACTTTTTTCATACATATTAATTTTTAATTCAGAATTATTAAAAAAAATATGCAAGAAGTTAAGGAGAGCAGACTTTATAGTAAATACAATACCTCTATAAAGTGGGCTAGACTAGAATAAATTGTAAACACTGATCAAATTTTGGTTATTAATTTTAAAAAAAAGTTATTCTTACATACCTGTCCCATCATCCCCATGAAGGCCCATATTTTAAATGTCCTTAGAGGAACGCTCACAAGATATTCATGGAAGAAGGCACTTATAAAAAACACCACTGTACTGGCAAATGTCTTTCCATAACCTTGTTCAACTAAGGGGATGTATAAATGCCTGAAAGAAAACAACAAATAAAAGTACATTGGAGATTAGCTGGTAATAAAATAAATGGCTTCATTATTTTAGGGTGCTTTAAAAGTGAAAGTTTATATTTTATTAGAGACGGGTCGAATACTATATTTATTGATTCCAAATCTTAAATTTTCTTTCGAATCTTAATATTTTTAATAGTTCTGCTATTCTTCCAAATACATAAGTCTGTATAATTCCTTTAACCAATTTCTTGAAACTGTTTTATCAAGTCAAGGACTTCATAATTGTATGAAATACTTCTTTGTTATTCTTACTAATTTCAAATACCATAGGATTCTATGAAATGAGTATTTATGTAACATTGGATTGACTATCTCTAGTTTCCACATCAAATAAATCAACTCTAGTGGTGTAAGAGTATTCAAAAATTAGATTTTGAGTCAAGTTTTGTTTGTTCAAATAAGACTATTTTCACACGACTCTAAAAATTTGAGTCTTCAGAATTTTCAATTTTAGCTTGAAAATGCAGAGTTTAATTAATTTTAAAGGCATTATTTTATAGCAAATGCACTCTGATATTTACTTTGGTCTAATTACAAAAAAAAAAATCTGAATAATTATATGTTATAGTAAATAAAATGATAGAATAGTAGGAAAACAATAAATTACAAATAAAAGTAAAAACACTAACATTTACACACACTTCAATATTTAGAAGCTATTATAGTATTCTCCTCAGTAAGTAGTAGTTGTGTTTCCAGTCTTTTTTATATTATATGTGTAAGCACTATAATCATATATATGAATTATAAATTAATAATACAGTATGACTATTTTAATTCAACCCCAAGGGATAGCTAAAACATTAGAACTACAGTACTCAAAATTTAAATTAACCATTTTTACTAGTATCTTGGCTGCTGCTACACAATAAATTAATAACCTCAAAATATGCTACATACACACACATTTTGCATAATATGCTATATAGAACACACATACACAGTATATATGTACATGAAAAAAAACCATAAAAATTAGCATACTGCCGACTTAAATCAATTTATTAGGGTATTATGTGATTATATTGTCACACACAAGCCTGAAAGAGAATACATTCTCTATTCTAGGAAACTCTTTCACCGCCAGTGCAGAATTCTCTGGTTTTTCTTTAACTATGCCTCAGTAACTAACTTTATGTGACAATCTCAGCATATGAGGTGAACAATAGGTTATTAAGTTAGGTTTGAAATTAGTATAAAATCGATAAAATTAGTATAGGTTTTGAAATATGAATTATCTAAATATTTCCTTCTAAAATTCAAATTAAATATTTTAGGAAATAGAAATTTCATGGGAAATCATGCTGTGTTCGAATTAACCAATATTTCGAATTAACCAACGTTGAATTAACCAATGTCGAATTAGACAGATTATACTGTATAAAGTTATATTATTTGGCATTGTTTTCTTTTATAAAAGAAAATTTAATATAATATATATCTAGCACTGCATCTTACTACTCATTAAGGTTATATGCATATGTACTAATTGCACTTGTGTGTTAGGGATGATGAAGGTTTAATAAAGAGGAAGTGTACCCAAATTTGCATGGTGAAAGAGTGGAAAACCACCTAGGAAAAACCATCCTCAATACACCCGACAAAGATTCGAAACCAAATATCCTCTGCATTAGCAGTCTATTCTATTATGAGAGTAATGTCTTACCTTGCGGCCACCAAAGCAAGTTTAAAATAACCAAGCTTAAGATATAACATAGAATAACGTTGTTTGTTTGCAGTTTAGATATTTCTATACCAAGAGGTGACAGTTTGTAGATGTGTTCCATTAATTCATAATTGATTAATCAATGAGGGACAGTCTAGTTTAAATCTACCTCACCTCACAGCCCACCGATGTACTGGCATATTCCAGGTCCTCCAGAAGGTGTCAATGTTGTTAGCATTCCACCAATCACAGTAGTAGTTGCGATCAGCAAAGTGTAACAGTTCACCAATAAGGTTAAGGAAAGAATGAAACAGCAAGTAGAAAAATATCAGCCAGATCAGATGATTTGGGACCTTAGGGTAAAAGATAAAGAAAGACCTGAGTTACAACCACTAAATAAAGAATACATCGCATTCAGTTATATTTTAAGGTCATTCAACAATTTAAAAAAATGCACAATTTTAATACATGTTTAATTATAAATAGTGAGTCAATGATTGCAAATCATTAGAGTTAATGATATATAAAAGATCGAACTTGCTATTTTAAGCTTTTTGCATACCATTATTAAGGTCAAGGCCGGTCAGAAGGGGTAGTTTGTCCTATCCCCCTCACCTTTATAGTAGGGTACCACATGGCACTTGTTGGTTGCAATTAATGAGGAAGTAAAAGTGAAACTCAAACCCGCGGGGTGTTTTTACTTCAGGAACTCTGCAAGGGGTAGCAGAGGGGTAGAATGGGTGTACCAGTCTGTGGACAAGGGCTGCTTAAAGCTTAGTTGTGGTAGTGTTGTGTATCAAGTGGCGAGGCTTGTTTGTGCAAGTATAATAGGTTCATTCTTTTACTGTGTGAGTAGTTAATCATTGGGAGGACCAAGACAAGTGTAATCAAGTTGGTAGACATACAAGCTTACCCCATAGCCAGGACAAAATTACAGGGAAGGTGAGAGAGGGGCACAGTTTGGAGGTGAAGAAAAATTAAAAATATTCCAGCAATAATTTAGGGTAGTCCTTAAGCCATGCACATACGTTAAATCCTTGTGGTAACCATGCTATAGAAACCAGTGTATAAGCAATGTCCAAAAACTCTACAATGTATTCACTGCTAACACTTCAAGATATAAGATTTTACTAAACACACCAAATCTCTCTTTACTCTCAAAAACTAAGGGAAGCACAAGGGCTGACTTTGTTCATCCTATGACAAACATTCTGGAGGTGTGGTATAGATTTTTTTATTAGGAGTGAAGAGAAGCTTAACTTCCCACCTGAAAACTAAGCAGACGTAGTGGGTTTAATTGAATCGCTGCAGTCATTTGAATTCATCCTTCTTACTACAACATGGTACAAGGTGTTTTAGTATTGTGATGATAAAAACAAAGTTCTTCAAAGTTCTAAGCTAACAATGAAAGAAGGAACACAAAATGTGAAGAGACTAGTGGAGGCGATTCAGTTCTTCTATGTTCTAAGCTAACAATGAAATATGAAACACAAAACGTTAAGAGCCTAGTGGAGGTAATTCAGTTCTTCAATAATTCTGAACAATTCTACTTACAGAAGCAAAATAAGTATCTGTGAACTTTGGAGTCAAACAAGAAATGAAGAAAATCTCAAGAATTATTAAGAAATTAAGATTCCATGAAGATAAAGAAGATGTTTAGTACACTTTTGATTCTCCGGTGTGTCAATTCAAAATGACGAGGTTTATTAGCACTCATGTCTGAATTCTGTAACGTGGCTGAAAGAATTTCAGATTTATCAGTATTGTTCTCACCTCTTTTGAACCCAACCAATAATGTGGACACCAAAGCTATTGTTATCTATCCATGCCAAAGCTTTGAAGGCAGCATATCCTAAGGACCTTCAAAATGGCAAACTTAAAGATAAAATTAGGATTGTTTTATAAAATACGGAACAAACTGAACTTTTGTGTTGGTGGAAATGTGAGTGTTGTGCTTGAACTGCTTAGTTGAATATCTCAAAACAGTTTAGAAAAGTTATTCTACAATTTTTTTCATTTGTTTGGCTTCCAAGTGTTACTAGTGTCGGTAGCATTAGAGAAACATGATTTCAGTAATTTACCTATGATTAAAAACTAGGGACGTGCAAGACTCAAAAATAATTTGAAAATTCAAGAAAAAATCTATGTCATCTCGAAAGTTTAAAAAAATTTGAAAATTCAAGGAAAAAAAAAGCAAATAATGGCCCTAAAAATTATAAAACTAAACCAGGAATTTATTGTTTCCAATAATACCATGATAGCCCAAATATAGGCTGCATTTCCCCCAAAAAGCCTTTATTAAGAAATGTTTTGGTTATTAATATTGTTTCTCAATAACAAACTTTGATAATATAAGCTGTTACACTACAAAAATTAAATTAAATTAAATTTAAAAGATGTTCATTGTAACTACTTATCACTATTTTATGAATTGCATTTAAAATGTGTATTAGATATCTCAAGTGTTTGAAGGAACTACATACAAGACAAGCTAAATCAAGCACCAGTAAAAATGTCAAAAAGGAGCTATATAAACGATATATTTACTTTAGTAAACATATTCTAAATTTTTTACTTTAAAAGGACGTTTTCTTGTCTCGTTCTCATGTCTTGATACTTTTTTATATTCTCGTCTTGAATTGAAAAAATAGTTCTCGCACATCTCTATTAAAAACTACTTGCATTCAGCCAATGGTGAGGATAGATTAACTAAACTATTTATTGAGTTAGAGCATTAAACATGACTTTAAGGAAATAAGTTTCAGGAATATTATTGATGTATTCACCACAATGGTGGCTAGGAAAATTGTTCTCAAGTAATGTGAGTATAACCCACCTAAGAACTTTGGTGTAAAGAATATTGTAGTTTAATAAAAGAAACTTTTTATAATATACATAGCTTGAGAGTTTGTAAACACTTAAATTTTTTCAAAGCTTTATCATAATTTATTAATTTTGTATTTAATGGATTGAACCCAAAACTATCTTTGTGTCAAAGACATATTTAAGATTAAAAAATATTTAAAAGTGGGTGGACATTTTTTATTTAAAATATGCAAAAGTATCAGATTTGTAGATTTTTTGGATGCTAACAATTGGGACACAAATTTAGAAGGTCCTGGGCAGCCAATAATTTCAGGGGGGGTTTGTTGGGCACATCCCTAATTGCTGGAGGCTAAAAAAATTCTAAGTGATAGTTCTAGAAGCTATCTAAAGTGTTTTTATGGCAACATAACCCCATAACTTCTGGAGTTTAGGACCAATTCTAAATATTAAACACCTATAGAGCTCTCTGAAGTGCTTTTTAAGGTAACCCAGCCCTGTAATTTATACTTTGTACCTTAACGTTGATATTTTTTGAACCATAAATAAAGCCATATATAATATTGCTCATAAATTTTCTGGGGGCAAGAAGGGGGGTTTGAACCCCTAACAGCCCCCCTAAAAAGTGGGCGATATTATCTAGCTATTAGATTTTATACTTACATTCAATGTTTCTGTATAAGATTACTAAGTGATGATCTTCCTTCTTGAAAAACCCTCAAAACTGGTAATTAAGCCTAATAAATTTGTATAGAAAAGTGACTAAAATTGAGTTTTTTTTTAAAAAAAAGTTAGTTTAAGTGACTAAAATAGAGTTGTTTTTTAAAAAAGTTACTTTTAAGTGACTAACAAGAAAAAAATGACTAAAAGTGAGAAAAGTGACCCACTGGCATCATTGCAAATATAATTTTACAAATTCCAAAAACAAAGAAATACATTTATTTATTGGGTTTTTTCTTTTTTCAGCATGGCTTGTTATTGATTTTAAATGTATTTGTGGAATAGTTATATCTATATATTATATAAAATTATATATGAAATAAGAACTGGAACAGCCCTATCTTTAAAATATTATATTTTAAATAAATTGGAAGGTTCAATGATAAAATATTAACACTATACTATGATACTTACAGCCAGTTTAAGTAATCTTTCAGTTGCTTTTGCAATGTCCATATTCTGAAATATAAAATTTTACCGGTTTGTAGAACCATTTATGAAAAGATAACTTAATATTGTAATTTAAAAAATGTAACATTATTTGATACAAGATATTCTGTCTATTAGTGACTTAATATTCAAAACTAAAACAGGATAAATATATATCTAAAAATACTCCAGAATTTTCATGGAGGTAGTGGGGAAATGCAATGTTTAGGAGTGGAAATGGTAACTGTACTGGCTAGTAATCAAGCCTAAGCCTTTGGACTTGAAGTTAAGCTCAGTAGTTTAGATTTTAATAATGTCAGACATTTGATATAAAGTGCAGTAAAGTGTCCATTATTTATGCACGTATTTATTGGCTTTATTAGCAGGAGAGGCAAAGAAAGTGTTCAAATGATAGGAGAAGAATGGAAGTAATTAAAGAAGAAAGAGTGGTGGAAAGATAGGGGAGGAAATTAAAGGAAGAAGAGGTGGAAGGATAGGGGAAGAAATTAAAAGAGGAAGAATGATGCAAGGATAGGGGAAGAAATCAAATGAGGAAGAATGATGCAAGGATAGGGGAAGAAATCAAATGAGGAAGCATGATGCAAGGATAGGGGAAGAAATCAAATGAGGAAGAATGATGCAAAGATAGGGGAAGAAATCAAATGAGGAAGAATGATGCAAGGATAGGGGAAGAAATCAAATGAGGAAAAATGATGCAAGGATAGGGGAAGAAATCAAATGAGGAAGAATGATGCAAGTGATAGGGGAAGAAATTAAAGGAGGAAGAATGGTGGAAAGATAGGGGAAGAAATTAAAGGAGGAAGAATGGTGGAAAGATAGGGGAAGAAATTAAAGGAGGAAGAATGGTGGAAGAATAGAGGAAGATGGAGGCATTTTACTAAACTTACCCGGCCACGGGCAGTTGTAAAGTGTTGTTGATGATGATGATGTTTTATAAGAAGGTGTTAACATAGGATGTGATATAAATATACCATTAAATAAAGCAAATAAAGTAGGAAGAATGGTAGAAGGAATATTTAGACATTTTACAAAGTAGACCCGGTCACAGGCTGGAAAGGATTGAGTTTAAAGAAAGTATCTAACTTTAAATTGTAATACATTTGGTAAATTTGAGTTAAGCTTAATTTTACTTGATTTTAAAGACTTTCAAATACAGCTATCATCAACTTACAGAGAAGGGAATAAGAGAATTCTTGACGGAGGGAATAATCCATTGTTGAAATAATGACATTAATACTTGACAGCCAACCACCACTTCCAGAATACGTTTCACCAAAAACCTAAAAAGAAAATACAACTAATGTGTCAATGAATAAACTAAGCATGACACCTTCAAATCTTCGAACCCTCGAGGAAATTTCAGAGTTGAGGATTAAAAAATGTCAGATTTGAGATTCTAAATATATTTTTTTAAGTTTGATTTTGATTTTGAACTTCTTTTATACTGCCTATTGTTAGTTGAGTTAAGCATTATTATTGGGCAAACATAACAACCAAACCATAAACATATAATTTACAGAATTGAAAATCAAAATTTCCCGGCTTTCAAGGAAAATATAAACATACCATAAATGCTTACTTTTTTGCCATAATTCAGTGGTTTAACATTTATATATTTGGATAGTTTTAACTTAATGGACTATGGAGGGCATGGTTTGGAAACCCTCTTGGTTGGGAAGGCCGGATCTCATTTAACAGATTCCTCATATGACCACACACATCAGAGACAGTAAATTTTGCCAAAAATTAGAGTGTGCAAATTAGAGTGATAGATCTATAAGCGCAATTATTTTTTTGATATTATTCTTTATAAATAATTATTTTAAATGCATTGTAGTCTTGAAAATTTTCTAACTCAAGATTATAACTAATCTTTTAAAGTAACCCTGAGCCCAAAATCAAGTGATTTTATGATTCAGTTTGTCTAATCCTTAGACTATGTAGATTCAAAACGGTTTGGTGGATTTTGTTCAAACTTGAATTTAGGTATTATATGGCTATAGCTTGAGACATTTCTACTATTTTGACCCTTTATTTTAAATTAAGGGTATTTAAAGAGAAGTACTTTTTGAAAATTCCAAATTTCTGTAAAATAGCTCAACAATTTTGTCCACAAATTTTAATGAGGACTATTTTATACAAAATTAAGTGATTTAGTTTGCTTTTTTTTTTTTAAATACTTTAAGAACAATTTGATCATGAAAAATTTCAGAAAATTCGAAATTTTAAATAAAACTTCAAGATTTAGTTCAAATAAGTAAATGGGAAAAGCATTTTCAAAAATAATTAAGGAAAAAACTATTTTTAAATATAAATAATATAAAAGTGGTTTAAAAATGTATTATTTTTTTAAATTTCTAAGTTTTTTAAATAGTTGGAACAATATATGTTTTTATGCATATAATTCACATAAGGATACTTTTAACTAAAAACTTACTTTTTGGAAATTTTGTTCCAAGCTATAATACACTATATTAGAAAGTTTGTGTCATTTAATCTATTTTTTTATTAACCAAAGTATACACTTTTTAAGAATGTATAATTTATAAAAAAAAAATACCATAATTTACAAAATATGGGAAAAGGTTACAGGTTTCTTGACCCTGGTAAGTTTGTTCTAAGATTATTGGAGGCTCAGCCCAAAATAAACAGTATTACAGCCATAAAATAAAATCTAATAAAAATTTGAACCTTTATATTCATATATATATACATATATATTTACTTATAAACATATATACACATATATATTTACTTATAAACATATATACACATATATATTTACTTATAAACACATATATATTTACTTATAAACATATATATATTTACTTATAAACACATATATATTTACTTATAAACACATATATATTTACTTATAAACACATATATTTACTTATAATTTTATAAACATATATATATTTATAAACATATATATATTTATAAACATATATATATTTATAAACATATATATATTTATAAACACATATATATTTATAAACACATATATATTTATAAACATATATATATTTATAAACATATATATATTTATAAACACATATATATTTATAAACATATATATATTTATAAACATATATATATTTATAAACATTATATATATTTATAAACATATATACACATATATATTTATAAACATATATACACATATATATTTATACACATAAAATACATTTATATATAAAGATTTATATTAATTTTTATTTAGCAATGTGTCTTACTACACGTTTGGGTTATATGCTTAAGTACTAATTACACTAATGGATGAGAAATTGGGTAGGTTAAATTTAGAGGAAGTGAGCCCACATTAGCATGGAGGGAGAGTGAAAAACCACCCCCAGTTTACACGACCGATATTAGAACCTTGATCTCCCCATGCTCGGCAGTCAAGCTCTCCACAAATCTAGCATGTTATCCAACTACGCCACCGAGGTGGGTAAATATTTATACATATTATTTTATTTGATAGAAATCAGTTGAATAAAACTTTGATAAATTAAATGTGCAATTATTAAAAAACAATAGATGGATGTAATGCAAAGAGTCAAGTTATTCAAACAGCCGACTAGGTTAGTGTGTCAAACTGGTTTTAATATAATATAGATTGTACCTCTTGCGTATTCTGTTGGTTCTGGGGAAGTTTAGTTCATAGCAAAGTGTTGGAGCGAAGATGAAATAGATTATGTCATGGAGGTTTAAATTGTCCGGATACTGAACAAGACCAACCTCCGGTTTATTTTTAGAGTTGGACAAACCATTTGCCACATTTTCAGTAGAGCCTAAGGAAAACACACAAAGATAAATTGAAAAGGTATCACAATGAAAATATGTAAATTATATATTTCCTAAATGTGTTTACAAAAACACTTTAAATTAGAGATGGGTAAAATCTACTTTTTCTCAAATATTAGTCTCTAAACCTTATTTAATTTTACCTATGAATCCCAAATATATTTTAAGAAAATATTGAGCATTAGTGTTTAACATTCTTACAATGGTGCGATTTATTTTTAAATTCTGAATCTGTTCATATTAAGTGTTATGTCTAGTTAAGGTAGTTGGTTGGCAACAAATGAAAGTATACAATTTATATAGTTTAGTCAGCATCAACCACCACTCTTGTTACTAGCACTATCAACTATGGCCAGTACAAATGTGTGAATTCGAAGTGAACAATTCTATCAAATAACATCTCGTCTTAACAAGTACATAATATTAAGTATCATGATTTACATTCTGTTTGTTATGGTTGTCCTATAGTTATATTGGGCTAAGACTAGTAATAATTATGATGGATCTAAATATATAATTAAAATTCAAAATTAGAAGAAAAAAAACTTTTTTGTTTTTTCTGAAATCTCTTTTGAATCATTTTCTTTTTTCTTATTAATTTGAAATATTCAAGGATTCACACATAAAATTACCGATATTAAGGCAAATGGCCCTCTTCATTTAGCGTGGAAATGCAGAGCTATGGGAACAAATGGTTATCTTCAAGAATTTTTATTGTTTAGCAATTTTCTTTTCAGAAACGATTTGTTCAAGAATAGAAGCATATTGATTATGTTATACTTTTTATATACACACCTCCTCTATAGTTTTAATGATCAAATATCAATAATTTTGACATTTTTCAATAGAAAACTGCCGGCTGCATAACAAAAAATTAGAAAATGTAACACCTAATAAACATGGATACATTATCTTAGAAGAGGTGTTGAAAATAATATTATAAAAATTTCCCTCCTTCTCAAAAAAACTGATATTTCCAAACGTATGATTTTTCCGCAAGACCTGTCCGATAGCTAGCGCCATCTACGTTTTCCGTGATCCATCTTTTCTTATTGGTGCTATAAGGATACTATGGCCAGCTGTGCCATGCCATGCTGTGCCTTTCACCCTCCCGCCCACCATCCCACAAAATAGGTTTTAGACTTGCACTCGAAAGGACTAAGGGCCTTAAGTTGGAAATAAGATTTGTTTTGTGAAATTCAATTTATGATATAAAATTGGATTATCAGGAAAAAATTATATATTATAAAATTTTGGAAGTTGTGTTGCATGTTTCACACTCCCTATATATCAGTTATGATGGAATGAAACCTAGGTTGGGGGATTGGGCAGTAACTGTTGATTTTCTTTAAGAGGTAGCCATTTTAAGTGTAGACTTGTGTTCTTTTCCTGTAAAAGCCATATTGTGTTCTTTTCCTTGTAAAAGCCATATTGTGTTCTTTTCCTTGTAAAAGCCATATTGTGTTCGTTCCCTTTTAAATATCTATATCCACCTTTTGTACCTTCTTCCAAATATAAGAAAGCTGAAAAAATATGATTATGTAAATAACTTAATGTGTTAGTTATTATTTATGTAAATAACATGTTATCAAAGAAGATAGCTAAACAAACCATGCCTTTTGTTCTAACAAATACTCCCAATCGCATAATTTAAAAGTTAAAAACTTATTTTTTAGAGTCCCTATCATGGTTTAGATCAATGCACACAGCTTCAGCTACAACACTTAATGCAGAAATAAACTCTATCTACAATTTTGTTGATAAGTGATGGCCTAGACTTTTCACATAAATTAAGCCCTGATATGGCTTTGAAAACTAATGCTTCTACCAATAAGCGACCCTGGGTAGTCTCTTATCCAAGACAAATTATTATTATTAGCAACGCGGGTTATACGCACTTACACTAATGTGTAATGGTAGGGTGACTGAGATGAAATGGAGGACCTACAGTTTAACGTGGAATCCGAACCACGTTGGAGGCCTGGCATTCCTCACATTCACAAGATGTCTTGTCAGAGGTGAAGGAAGGGTTTGGTAATCAGATAAATCTTTGCCGGGACCGAGGATTGAACCCCAGCCACCAGCATAGAAGTCGACACCTTACCCCTAGACCGCTAGTTATTTAAAGTGGAAATAGTGGGGTAATATGTTGAGATATATCCCCTTTCACAGCCATAGTGATGCGTTTGGCTTAGCAACCATAAAACCAAATCCTCGATTACTGTGATTTTGAATATCCAAGTAGCCAACACGCTCCCTAATTACCACATACAAACTTGACTCATTAAAAATGAGTTGAACAGCCCTGGACCAAAGATGAATCAAGTACCCTATTTAATTTACTATGATTATATTTTAATTAAATACTGTACTTTTGTTTACTAATGCACAGTACTATACACATATAAAATTATTTTATCAGATTAAATCGAAATCTTTGCAACTTTGTGGAAATTTGAAGTTCCGCAAATGGTTTGACCTTCAAAGCCAGCAATATAAAATAATGTTTTTTCTTAATAGGTGTAAATCCTATCACTTTATCTAATTCATCTACTAATCCATTAAATTTCTAAATTTTATTTGTGAAAGCATTCATGGTGTATGAAGTTCTTGTAAACTAGCAAATTTGAATATGTGACCAGTAAATACTCACTGAAGTTATGGTAGGACAAGCTCTGCCTACGTAGGTGGGTCTTGTTGGAGGAACTGTTCCGTTTGATACGGCACCAAAGGTTAACTTGGACATATGACCACAATTTGAAAAACAGGAGTGAATATATTGTGCATACCGTTGAGGCACCAACTATAAGAAAAAATTAATTTATGACTTAAAAATACACCTTTCACTCAATAATAATATTAATGAGTTATAGCTAACTGTATTGAACATTAAAATATTTTCCAGAGTGTACAAAGGTCAATTTTTAAATGTGAAATGAAGTTGAAGTAAAGCTTGAAACATTCGGGGAGAAATAATTAAGTCAAAGGTAATGTTTTTGATGTTGTCACATAACATAAATTGTAATTTTTAAATTATCCATCACAGTAATGTAATCCAGGTAAAGAGAAAAGTTTGAAGCAAAAAACAATGAACACTATAATTTATTATGGTTATGACTTAGATAAAAACTAAGATTAGCAATATAAAGTAAAAGGTTACTATACACTGATGAATTAACACTGAAATGTTAAATATTATTAAAAAGTTGAAATTTATATACTTTATGTTAAAAACCGCTAAACTTTGCTTACAACAAGCATAAATATGTCAAGATAAGTTTAAAAAAATATATAATAACATCATCGACAACAATTATTAGATCATAAGTTGACGACTAGTCAAAACATAACATATACAACATATTAAAACAATTAAAAATATCTAGAACAAAAATTGAGGATAACACAAGTTTTTAAATCAAACACTGATGTTGAGTAGTTACATACAATTAATTTCATAGGAATAGTGTATTTCAAAGTAGTACAAAAGAATTTGATTGTAAAGTCTAAAACTGCAAATAAACTTTGGTAATTAAAATAAGTTAAGTGTAGAATCTAAGTCTTATTCTTGTTTAGTCCCATTACTCCTTTTAGCAGGTGATCGGTGATTAAAATAAAGCCGATTCAGTTCTTGCTGACATGTTTCAGTATGATTATACCATAATCATGGCGCAAAGACATCGTGCGGATACACAAGTTTGTGTTACACTGCTGGAATATCAGATTTTATCTATGCTTACATTATATATTTCATTTAATTTTAGGTGTGTTAAAATACTGTTTTGCTGCCATTTAAAAAAATTATATGTTGAAATATACAAGTTCTCTTCTTTCTTCCAATTGATTCAACTATGCAAACGTTGTTTTGGATATCATATCGAAGTAAATTTTGCCTTTGACTTAGCTAGTTTGACAGACGTAGAAATTAGAAGAAATGTACTTTAGTTTGCATTGAGTGAGTGTAAAAACATTTAGTAAAAACCACCCTTTATACACTTTAACATGATTTGAGTCCCAATCTACTCATCACTGCTAGTCCAGTCTACTATAAGTAGAACTTACAATTATGGATATTTCAAGATATTACTTCTTATCTTTTTCTAGATGGAAGCTAATACATTTCCCAAGAATTCAACTTATTCTATTTTCTTGAATTAGATTAAGTTAAATAAAGCCTTGACGAACACTAGGACTCTTAAGCACTAAAAAAACAAATAAATAATTAGTGTCACCACCAGGGTTAGTGAAGCCTCAAGTTTTTACATACAATCTTATTTCTTGTACAAATTCAGATAGTAAATTAAGTGCAATAAAAGCTCATATGTATAGGACTTTTAGACTTTCTTTGATAGTATCTGTTTTGAAACTAGTTATAATCTAATCAGACAGTGTAGAAACATTGTGCAATAATATAAAGTGATAGTGAAGGAAGCTAACCTGAAAGAAGAGTTAGGTTATTCCTAAATAGGAACAAACACCCAGGTAGTATTTCTCTCTTAATTTCTTCTTAAACTCTTCACACTTAATATACCACTTATCACAGTTACATATGGTTTAAATTTTTTGGAACTATCCTTTTTTCATATAAGGAGACATGTGTTTTATATGCGCCTCTTTATATGAAAGACATAATTCTGAAAATCAAAACAATGTATGACTAGGAGTGTGAAGTATAAAGCGTGTGAGAAGTGTGTGTTCCTATCTAGGCCAAACAACCTAACTCTTTCAGGTTGGCTTCCTTCACTATCACTATCTTTACATTATTGTCAGTGTTTCTATACTGGATTATTATACATTTCCAAGTTATTAAGCAATAATTTATTATATTACAATCTAAAACATTTTTATTTCAATTAAACTTTGAATTTATTCAAAACAGGCATGCATCTAAAACACAATCATATTTTCTATACAAGTTTTATGATATTATGAAAAGCATAGTACTTACTTAAACTGAACTCTGTATTTTTGATGTGTATTATGACCATTGGGATAAGCACCATGACAACTAAATTAACCACATGAGCGAACATACCAGGTCCATGAGCAATTATTTCCTGAAAAAGAATCAAAAAGAGTAGGTCTATGTACAGTAGTGGGTATGAAAATAGTAAGAAAGTTGTTCTAAATTAAGAATTTTAATTTTTAGCATAGATGATTAGTGCATATCATTAAACCAATAACAAAGAGGAACTTACCACAGACAAACCTTTTTCTATTAGAAGACATAACAATACAGGAACTATTGAATCTGAAATGATATAAAATAAAATTCATAAATGTTAAGTTAAGAAAAACTAGCTCTTCAAAGAAAGATGAAATTAAAAGTTAGCATTTAGGCCTAATATGATCAGACACCTTTATACTGTGTTCAGTTAACAACATGGGCAAAAAATGTATCATTTATGAGATATGGTTTACCCTTTCGCAGTGATGAATTAATTGCCAGGGACTAGATGATGTGCCTGTCCTAGTCTCAAGGGGACTGGATGTTGTGCCTGTCCTAGTCTTATGTTATATTATAAGGCATGTGAAGCAATGACAGGCCTAGCAAGCAGGTATTGGAAAGATATGGCTTGAATAAAAAACTGGCCCATGCCACAGGCTGGAAAAAGGAATGGATGTAAAAAAGTAAATTTAGTCTTAGTATGAAGGTTGATAATATTTTACACGATTTTGAAACTTTTTTTTATCCTAAAACACACAGTTTTCAATAATGGCGTGTAAAAAAGTTATTATAGTTAGGTTTATATTGTTAGTTTAGTAGATTATAAAACTAGAGAGATTGAATAGTAGAAAAAATTAACCAAAAAGATCCACACAAGACGTTAAAGCTATCTTATTTGAATAGAATTTCCATGTTTGCTCAACTTTGCTTCAAATTCACAATTCCTTACGTAGTTATACACACCATTTTATAATAGCTTTATAAAGGATTAATTTTGACCTTCAGGAATGTAGCCAAGATGGGTGGGAGTAGAGAAGGTCCTGGCAGATTCCTCACTCCAAATTAGTATAATTATTAATACATGAGCTTATAATAATAAGTAGTGAGATGGAGTGAAAGTTAATTCTTACTTCCCCTCATTCAAGCACTCAATGGCAATGCAACTAACTGAACTAAAATACACAAATAAAAAGAAAAGTTTGTTTACGTGGTGAAGTAAAGAACTTCCAGGGGCTAGTGAGACTTGTCACTAGCTAGTCTGGTGTCACACTAGGGTTATCAAACTTTCACTATTTTATAGAATCATCTCATATTGCAAGCTATCTATAGACAAATAGATTGGTGATACAAAAGATACTAATTTTAAACTAATATTTACCATGATTGATGCTTCTCAGTTTTTATTTTTACTAACTTAACATAGTCAGATTTTGAACAAAATTTAATTTGGTAGTAATTCATATTTTAGGTGTGACACCTGTTCATATATTATATAATTTCTATATCACTGGCTTGATCCCATAATTTGTCAAAATTTAATAAAGTAGATAATTCTCAGAATTGTTTTACATATCAAGCTGTTATCTTTTATAGCTACATACTTTATCAACTATATTTCAATGTTGTACAGTTTATCTTAAAAATGAAGATTTAAGTCATAGCTTTCGGCATTTTCTAAAATAAGGGGGTTTGGTCCAAATGAGCTATACCTCAATAATTAGCCTACATTCAAACCATAAAACATTTTAAAAAATAGTCACTTGAAATTTAAAAATTAGTATAACACTCAAAAATCTGAAGAATTATTTAGCCATTAGTATAAAATAAATTTGTAATTTAATGATGAAGCATAAATAAACTTGGTTACTTCACAAATGAATCCTTAAATCCATAAACAAGTTAATAAAAAGCATCCTGTTATTCTCTATTTAACCATTTTTAGTTTTATTATTTGCAAGCTTACTTTGTATTTGTTCTAATTACTTTTTAAATAAAACATACTGTCCTATGGATAGAGGAAATGAAAATATTATAATTTTAAACGTGTAGGCCTTCATCAGTAATATGGCTGTTTTACCATGTGAATCAAGAGGAACCATGGGAATCATAAAACACATTCAATTGTTTTGACATGTCATAATTTATAGTAATTTTTTTGCGACATAAAATAATGATTTGCTAAATGGACAAAAAAATAAAATGTATATTATATAATTTGAGAGAAGTCAAAAGATGAAATGTTTGATATATATTAGGCATACCTTCTATTTTTATTGCATGCCTTATATTAACATATTAGATAATAAATGTCAGTAAACCATTAAAAACAAATAAGCTAACATGCTCTTTGGAGAATGGTTCAACAGTAATAAAAATCCTCAACTTGAATGAAGATTTTGCCATTGATTTATTTTCATAGAATAATAACTAGTGATTAATGATCTTGAGCAGTAAATTAATAGATATGGCTCATGACAGTTATTGTTTTCGGATCAAATTACTATGTCAAGGGGAAATTTTCTTAAATATTTTAACAGATATTAGTCATAATATATGTTTTATTAATATAAAAATAAACGTTTTTAATAATTATTTTGCTCCAACTCTTATTACCGACATTATAAAATTATATACATTTAAAAACAGCATTAGAGTTAAAAAATGTATTTAAATTTTAACATTGTATTATAGTTTAAATAATTTACAATCAGTTATATTGTTTGTAAAATAAATGTTCAATATGAATCTTATGTAGGCCTATAGTCTGTCAGATTCGCTGGGCCCCCACAAACCTTCACTCACAAGAAAGAAAATATTAACTTTAATTTTCTACTGTAGATGCAGCCTTGTTTTGTTTTTCATGCATGAAGTAACTTAATTTGGTTCCTGCATAAAGTAACTTAATTTGGTTCCTGCATGAGAACTTAATTCGGTAAAAACAAATGGATGAGTTTGCAGTTTAAGTAAAAAATTAAAAATAAAGAAAGAAATTGCATTTTGATCTAATTTGCATGGGTTTAAAAGAGTCCCCACATATGTAAATCCAGCATTGGGTATAGCCATAGGGCCTTTTATCTACAACTAAGTTTTGATAAGCTGTATTCATCCTTTCCTACATAAAATAGTAGGGCATACTTCAAAAGATTAGATCCATAAGAATTTAAGAATTTTGGTGCCAAGAATATGGTTAATTTATCAGATCATCATATTTGAACTTTAAGCTTGCATGCCCTGAACATTCAGTTCAAGTTCCATGAACATACTTCCTTTATTAATTTAGTAATATTTGAATACTTAGGCCTAAGTTAAGTGTACAGGAAGTAACAAGTTTCCTTTGTCAGATAATCACACTTGAGCTGAACATTCAAACGAGATTATTTGATAGAGGCAATCCTTTCCTGGCCTTATTTGGAAAAGCCTCGTCAATATAAATCACACTTGGCCTTGGCAATGGACAACATAGTTTGGGCATTATATTTAGGACTCAAGATATTGATTTGAAATACCAAAGGCTACAATCTAATATTCTGGTTGTACCTCCGTAAGGAGGAAGGCTATGAGTGATCCACTACATAATAGTATTACAAAGTTCAAATGACAAATTAAATACAAAGCACCAGTAAAAATCCATTTTAAATATACTAGCTTCCATTACTTGTTTTGGAAAATGCAATTTATTTCCTATTTTTAATTACTCATGCTGACAGTTATAAATATTTTTACATTGTAATGATGAGAGTACTTACACATGAGCAATATGATTGATGGATGTTCCGAACCACCTTCATGTTGGCCAGTCAGAACTATGAACCATTGCTGTGGATCCACACGAATACCATACCTGCATAAGACAAGAACATTTTAATTTAAACTTAGTGTATAGCTACCGTCACAGTAATTACTGATGGTGAGAAGTTTATGACTAACAAGTACAGTTGCCTTCTTTGGTGGTCGCATGGTCTAAGTCATCACCTTCACAATAGAAAGCCAGTGGCATGGAGATCGGGTTTCAAATCCTGGTCGGGTGTACTGAGAGTGGTTTTAACAATATTGTTTTTCACTTCACCTACATGCAAATGTGGGTACATCTCTAAATTCAACCTCTCATCCCTAACTCATTAGCGTAATTAGTACATATCCAAATAACCTGAATAAGTAGTAAAGACATTATGCTTAACAAAAAAAAAAGTACCAGTAGACCTATAGATCAAAATCTATTGCAGATATTTTTAGAATACTTTAGACATATTTAGTTAATGCTTTATTGCAAGACATTCTTACAATATAATAAAATGTAATAATCAATATAGGTGGGGCATGCACACCATGTGCCAGTTTCGTAATTAGACCCTAGCATGTCCTAAGTAAGAGTTTATATTTAATACAGGATGACACCTACCTAGACTAAAATGGAATAGCACGTTTCGTATGCAAAAGTGGCCGATTCCAAGTTTAAATAGGTGTCATATTGTAATTAGTGTTGATTCACACTTAAGGTGTGTTAAGTCTAATGAATCTGGCCCATACTGTCACATTTATTCTGGTTTGCCTATGAGGGGGAGGTCATGGCTCAAATTTTGACGGTGCAGTGTAGGCGTTTTTTCCTCCCTTCAAACAAATGTGAGCATACTTCCTCTAAATGCTAACTTTATTATCATTATTCCCCTACTGTAGTTAAAATTGTTGTAGATCAGACCAGTACTAAAACACCGTGCAAAAAAAAAGTATAGAAAATACTAATTTCAGTTCTCAGAATAGTGTACCTCTTCACTTTAAAGTCCTATTAATATCAAAACACTTTACTAAGCACATACATGTACTGTGGAGGAAAAGTGGTGGTCTAGTAAAAGTAATGCATATCGAATTGAATAAGTGCATTTGTTGAAACATATTCCAGAGAGTTGTGTACACGTTTGTGTGAATCTCATTCCATGTTTTAGTATCACCTACCTAGAATATTTCAATCGTGTATTTTTATTATTATATTATTATTATTGGTGACCTGGCGGTCTAGAGGTAAGGTGTCAGACTTCTGTGCTGGCGGCCGGGATTCAATCCTCTGTCCCGGCACAGATTTATCTGATTACCAAATCCTTCCTTCACCTCTGACAAGATATCTTGTGAATGTGGGGAATGCCAGGCCTCCACCGTGGTTCGGATTCCACGTTAAGCTGTAGGTCCTCCATTTCATCTCACAATCACCCTACCATTACAAATTAGCATAAGTGCGTATAACCCAAATGGGTAGTAAGACGCGATGCTAATAATAATATTATTATTATTTACCATCGTGTCTTACTACCCTTTCGGGTTATACACTTTAAGTACTAATTACGCAAATGAATTAGAAATTGAGAAGGTTGAATTAGAGGAAGTGAACCCACATTTGCGTGAAGGTGGAGTGTAAAACCCATTTAGGAACCCCCACCCCCAGTTCGCCCAAACGAGAGTTGAACCTCTATCTCCCCCATTCTCAGCAGTCGAGCTCAACACGACTAGCGCGTTAGCCAACTACGCCACTGAGGCAGGTCAATCATGTGTATTAAAAGTGGGTCAAGCTATGAACCTTGCAAACTTATCCATCAAACTAAAATATGTTTGTATAGAGTGGAACCCCCTTTTTGACCATAGTCTACAATAGGCAACCACTAGCTCTTTTGAATAAACCAAGAATTCCAAAATGAAGTGAAACTAAACTTATCATTTTGTTAGGAAAATACAATGTACATATGCAGTTCCTAAATGATGAATTTAATTCTATGGTATCCCAAACTTTACTTTCTTTGAAAAAGTCAAGATTCTTGAGACATTTTGTTTCATACATTGACCAAATGTTATGGAATAGTTTGGTTTGAATCCTCTAAAGCCCAAGTAATTAATATTTGCAAGAGCAACCAAGCAGGTAAAAAAAAAGAGCTGTCAAGTGGGTAAAAAAAGGTCGATCAAGTGGGGCATGCGACATCAAAGCTGATATATGTGATACCAACAGTGTCAATAGTTTAGAAATAAATCCAACATTATGCATTCTAAGAATAACTATGTTGCTCTAGTAATGATAAATTTAAAAAGTTAAAACCAGGAGGTAGTCTTACATAGGTTTGGTCTCTCTGAAAAAAGTAGTGAGAACTGAATATTTGAACAAACCCTCCAAGTTGTGCTCTTTTAAGATCATGACAATAGCATGAAAGTCCCATCCAGGGTTTGCCCTATATTCATCTAATTAGAGTAAGATTCTAACCGTATCATTTCCAAACATTACTAAAACTTAAGAGTTTATGCAAGCCTCACTTGTGTCTGGGGGTTGTAAAGAAGTGTACTGTTTTTAGAAACTTTGTATAAAATACTTGTGGGGAAGGGTATGGTTTCCAAGGGTTGTAAAGGAGTTTAATTTTTTTGGAACTCTTGTGTATAAAATGCTTGAGGTAGGGGGAGAAGTTTGTCTGAGGATTGTCAAATCAAAGTTTACCACAATAAATTTGTATGAATTTTCTAAAAAGCATTTCCTAGAAGAATAAGGACTTAAAGACGATTTGTGAGATATTCAATATCCCCCTCTAAAATCTGATATTTTTTATGTCTATAAAGACAGCGTGTTTAAAGAATGTAAAGCTGTTTTTCGTAATTTGATGATGCGATCCAATCTGCAGAGAGATTTTTCTTGGGTCGTCTTGGATACCTTCAAAAAATTATGCCTTTCTTGAAGATTCCAAACACTTGGCATTTTCAACAAAGATGGATGGAATTGTTCCCAAAGGATTTTTTTTTTAATAAAATACTTTTTTCAAATATTGTGCCATATTTTCCAAGCCGTCTGCTGGAAAAGAAAGTTACGAAATTTTGTGAGTTTAGTAACAAGATCTTTAAAATCTACAAAAAATGAATAATTAGTAATAAAGATTGATTAGTTTTTAACCATGCAGGCCGGGGTTACCATATCAAAAGTAAAAAGAATGGCAGAAATGATCGTGTGTGTAAAAAAATAAGGAAGGCAATGTAGGTTCAACATCAAATAGTAAATGATGAATTAGGAGAAATTCAAGTCAGATAGGGTTGTTAAGTTGTATGATGCTATGACTCCCAGCACAAGTACATTTTCAGTTTAGCTCACCCCCTGAAAATAAACATGAGGGAGAGCAGATGTAAATGAAATGACAGAATGTAGACTGCTAATGAAGCCCTTGGCAATGTAGTTTGTACAATATAAATTATTATTATTATTATTATTATTATTAGCACCGCGTCTTACTACCCGTTTGGGTTGTATGCACTTACGCTAATGTGTAATGATAGGGTGATTGTGGGATGAAATGAAGGACCTACAGTTTAACGTGGAATCCGAACCACGGTGGAGGCCTGGCATTCCCCACATTCCCAAGATGTCTTGTCAAAGGTGAAGGAAGGGTTTGGTAATCCGATAAATCTGTGCCGGGACCGAGGATTGAACCCCGGCCGCCAGCACATAAGTCTGACCCCTTACCCCTAGACCGCCAGGTCACCCCTACAATATAAATTAAAGCTTTTTGAAATTTTAGGCACGCTTATTGTATCAACGGTTACCTCTTAACATATTTTATCCATGCACAGAGAGAAGTAATGATTGAGCCATTTAATAAATTAGTATACAAATAATGGTTGAATGAATCTCTAGTCACGTTTTAAAAGTATAAATAGGCCGACCTATGAAATATTCTTATGTCAAACTCCTAAAAAAAATTACCAGGGTTTGATAGTAGGCTTATTTCTTATCATCATGCACATTGAACATGTAATTTTGAGCCCCCTTACCCCTCATGCAACCATAGTTTGTTGATTTAGAAAAGTTCAAATTTAATATAGACATTTATAAAGCCAACACTAAGCACATTTAAGGCCAGGTGTTGGTTATTTTTTTTATCAAAAAAAAATCCCAGAAAGCTGTAAAATATTTTGATCACTATTTTTGGGAGTCTCATTAGCATACTAATTTCTCCCCCTTGTGTGAGGTCTGCATTTGCCATAACAATTGAAAATAAAACATGCTAAAATTAGATTTTCTTCAATCTCTTTTTTTAAGTTAGTATTACATTAAAAATAATTTGCATAGTTAAACAAAATAACATTTTCTATAAAAATGTTCTTAAGCATATTTATTGTGCTATGGATAGTTTCAAAGCTACAGCCATTTCAAGGTTTGCATTTGCAACAATGGAAAAGAATATGCTAAAACTAATTTGTTTCAACATCTCCTTTTAAGTTATTTTTACAGTAAAAATAGTTATAGCCATAACTAAATTCAATCAAATTGTCTATAAAAATATTCCTTAGCATATTTATTGTGTGATGGATTGTAGCACCTTCATGCAACTGCACTAAATTATTGTATCTTGCTTCCTGTGTTACATGATATTAATGAGTTGTAATGTTTGAAAAATGATTGCATTTGTTACTAAATATTCATAGCTTGGTATGACAAAAGACTAATATTTATGAGTAAAATCTATTTTTTTATACTCATTTCCACACTACTATGAGGTATAGTGTGTGGAGGGTATTTTGGGTTTGTATCCCGTGTAGGCCTAATCTGCTATGATTTTTTAGTTCATCATTATTTGTTTGGAAGTTCAGGGTTGATAAATCGCCTCTTCATCAATTCTTTCATTTCCTTGGTCGCTCCTGTGTGACTGTCATTTTCTGACTCAAAAACCTCACTTTTCTCGGTCCTCATTGTTTTCAATCGTTGTGCACAATTGCCCCCTACAATTTAAGCAAATGATGGAACATTGTAGCCCAACTTTTCTACAGCCACAAGCTCCTTTATGGCCTTTAGTACATTTGCAGGAAATGGTCTTTAGGAGACCTTAGTGGAGTTGGATCTTTGGCAGTGGTAATGGAAAGCAGGCAGTACTTCATGTTCTTCCAACCTCAATCTGAACCATTGCTGAACTTAGTGGTATGTTTGGAACAAATGCCAACATACAGCTACCAGAGTAGGAGGTAAAGATGCTGGAGTGAATGTACTTTTTGATAAGGCTTTCGCAAATAATTAGAGTCTATCATCTAACAATTTTTCCTCTACACAGGGCTCCGTAATGGGCAGCATTAAGTTACTGTCCTTACCTTACCTTACCTTACCCCTAGACTACCAGGTCACCCTTTAATTATTTAGTTATTAACACAATACAACATGGTGTTGGAAGTTAATATGAATGTATTCGCCCTACCAATGTCAATAAACTTTGAGGTGAACGACTTAGCATACCAGTGGAAACGATGTAAGCAAAAAATAATGTTTTATCTACAAGCGGCCCAGTTAACAAAAGTAGAGGATGAAGTAAAAATTCGTATCCTGATATTGACCTTGGGAGATTGAGGTTTGAATGTTTACAATAACTTTGATTTAGAAAGTGTACCTAAGTTTGAAGATTTTTTGAAGTCATTTGACAGCTACTGTAGTCCAAGAAAAATATGGTATATGAAAGACATGTATTTCATAATATATCAAAGAAGGAAGGCCAATCTGTAGATTCATTTGTAACAGAATTGAAAGTGCAATATTTCAAGTGTGAATTTGGCAATCAACTAGAGACTATGATCAGAGATCGTATTGTGATGGGAATCAAAGATCCTAAGTTGACAAAGCATATGCTCAGATATGCAGACTTGTCCTTGAAAAGAGCAAAGAATTTTTACCGTGCTACAGATACATCTAGAAGACAAACAGAGGACATTCATATTTTTTCTACTGGGTCTCAAAACGTGACAATTGATATGTTAACAAAACATTTACATCGACGTGTAGAGAATACTTCACAAAAACATACAAGAAAGGCTTGTTCATCAAGCTACAAAATGAAAACGCAAGTTAACAGCAGAGACGCTGGTTGTAGTAGGTGTGGGACTCGTCATCAGTATAAAAACTGTCCAGCTTATGATAAAGAATGTTTTTCTTGCTAAGGTTAAAATCACTTTGCAAGTATGTGCCCAATTAAAGTTGTGGGAGTCAATGCATTGGAAAGTCACAAGTACTGGCGAGAAGATGGTGATAAGTAGCCAGATTGGTATGTTAACTTCAAAATTAGCTTAAGTCTGGTAAAGAAAATTGTCTCGGCTCCTGAATTAGTGCATACTCAAACAATTTTATCCCCCTATGGTAATGGGGGCTGTCTTAAAACCTATAGGTAGAGTTCAACTGGAGATCAAGGGTAGCAACCAATGTGTTGCAAATAACTTTGAAGTACTGTCTGATAGTGTTGAATGTTTAATAGGATTGGGAGCATTCTTGGCCCTGAACTTAATCAAAAAATGTTTGCTTTGAAAACTGATAATCTAATTGATAAATTTGACAATTTATTTAATGGTCTGGGGAAAGTTCCAAGTAAAACTAAAGTTTACACTGATGGTCGGTGCGCCCAGTAGTGGAAATACTGTGTTTTTAAGCTAAAGATGCCAGACTTAATATTCTGAAGTATTATTTTAGCAACGTGTCTTAGTACCTGTTCAGGTTATACACCTATGTACTAGTTACACTAATGGTTTGAGGGTCTAGGGAGGCTATATTTATAGAAAGTGTACCCACATTTCGGCGGAGGGAGGGCATAAAACCATTTTTGGAAAAACAACCCTCAGTACACCTGACCAAGATGCGAACCTCGATCTTCCCATCAACTATCTAGTCTACTGCAAGAGTAGCACCTTAGATCATGCGGTCACAGAAGTGTCCTTTTGAAGTGTAAAGCACTAAAATAGGAACAAATATTAGAAGCTCCACATTGAGTTATCGAGCAACATTTGTGCATAAATAAATCCTTCCCTAGCAAACTAGATTGTAGGCCCTAAAAACAACAATTTTGTAGTTTATTTTAATTTGAGATATCTAAAATATATTTTATGAACTGACTCATATCAGCATACAGCTTACAAAATAGCAAATCTAAAATACAATACCCAGTACTGAGAATATTAATTCATCACATTTTAAGGGAAAGCCTCAATTTTCTGCTTTCCCCTACCCATCATACTTACAAGGTATTGAACCCGGAAACATATTTCCGTGCTTGGAAATAATACCCACGAAGCTAAGTTGTCAAACTATTGCATGTTTTTCCAAGCTGAAAAAACCATTTCTAACATTATCAATAAGATTGCAGACTTACTTAATTAAGTTTTCTAACAGCAGTCGGACACCACCAACTGTAAGGAGAAGGAAGCCCCAGTTGACTAATCCTGTGAAGTTGTCAAACCCTGATGACCAGGAAAACAAGGAGTCTCTTGGTCGATGACATCTGAAACATAACTTAAGTAGAGCCAGTGATCCAGGCACAGGAAAAGAAAGCCAAACATAATGAATAATTAGCATATTTTTCAATATAATTAAACAATTTGTAAGAAGTAACTATTTTAAGGGTGTTTTTTCTAGAAATGCATCTTATTACCTGTTTGAGTTATGGACAGAGTTTTTAGTTAAACACTAATTTAATTAGGAGCACATAAAACTATTATTCTTTAAATTTTAACCAAAATCCTTTTGAAAATCTTAATATGAATCTTGGTTTGGTCTAAATTTATTATTTGCAGAGTGAAAAAGAAGTTTAGCTGAGAGCATTTTGATGTTCATTTATTTGAGGCATCTTAATGCCAGGCCAGGTCACTCACATTTAATAAAGCTAATTAATATGAGTAAGCATGGGGAAGGTAGATTTTAGTGTACCTACATTTTTATGGGAGAAAATTTTGCAAAAAAATCATTCTCAATACCTCAAGTCAGAATATGAGTCTTGATCTCACCATCATCAGCAAAACTGACCAGACTAGACTAACTTCTAGTCTGCGTGACCGCAAATGCAAGTTATAACTTCACTAAAAAAGTTTGTTTAAGTGTATGGTTTCACTGAATATTTAAATTGAGTTTTTAAAAATTTGGATTAATGAATTAGTCTGTTAGCTATCAGAAATCTCAATCATATTTACATTTCTTAAGGTGAAGTTACAACCATTTATTCTTCATTGCTGTTTTATCATTATATTTTATGGTATTAGTCATAAGGAAGGGCTTTGGGGTGCCACCCTCCCTGCAAAATAAAGTAAAAGAAAAAAACAAAACATTTTGAAATTAGTCCCGATTTGCCCATATTTTTTCGTTGCATAGTAAAAAAAATATATAAATTTAAAAAATTTGTTACATTATTTCCCCATTTTAATTGAGAAAATTAGTAAAACCATAATCGCATCAATGTGTGACAAAAAGCACACTTATGTTAACATGTGCTCTGGGGATGGCTGTCCCAACACCCTAAACTCTGTACATGTGTCATATGGTGGTTGCTATGACAACATGAGTCAATTTCTTTATCTCACCGCTCACCTAGAACGTTATTTGGGGTGAATTCTAGTGACACCTTGTGATACACACCACAGTCAATCGTTTATAAAAAGGGCGATACTATCGGTTTTCACTAGAGTTTTCAATTACTTGATTAAAAATGAAAGATTCTTATATTAAAAAAATGAATTTGGGTTCTTGGGTTGACATTCTAAGAAAAGTTGGAAGTTAAAACAATGCAAACCTAATGCCTGATTTTAACTTCAGTCAGGTACAAAAAAAAAAGTGTAAAGAATAGTTTAAGCACTGTTTTGATTAGAAACCAGCGATATTTTACAAAAATCCAAAGATATGTGGGTGTGAAGAAAGTAATTATTTTTGTTTTGTGTGTGTTATCGGCTAAGAAACATGAGTGAAAATAGGTTAAATGATTTGGCCAGAAAAATTAATCGCAGACAAAAACCAAAGATTATATTTTCCTTTCACGATAAACATACTGATTTCTGACTAATTCTAAATGTAGGCTATATTGTATATATAGTGCAAGATAATATTAAGAACCTATTTATAGAATTGTGTGTGTATGTGTGTGTGTGTGTGTGTGTGTGTGTGTGTGTGTGTGAGAGGGATGTTGGGGGGAAGGGATGGAGTTGCCATAAGGATGCCAAACCACAATCGTACTGTAAATAAGTCATGTGTTGTCCTAACAAAACCAAATGCGCA